>SJJU01016049.1:0-13319 GCA_012932125.1 Conopomorpha cramerella
TTGGGGTTCATAAGAAGCGACCAAGGGAACTCTCCAGGGGAATACAGCAGCGCTTTCCATGAATTAAATCATAACTTTGCACATGCAATTGCTACATACATGCAATTGCTAACCCATCTGCCAAGCGTGGCGATTATTGACATTTCCGCCCAATTTATCATTTGGGGAGGCCCTCGTCCAGCAGAGGACGTCATATAACCGATACTAATGATGATGACTGCGATATTTGCAACACATTCTTGAAATCCAAAGTATCAATATCCAAAACATACTAATTGTTCTATATAATCAAGTAAAATAAATTTAAAAAAATCAATCAGCAAGCAAAATTCGTACCTTGAAACTCCTTCCTTGCCGTGCTGACGGAAGTGACGATGTTGGCCACGTGACCCAGTACAGTCGCGAACATCAGCAGACCGAACAGCAGCTGTGCGATTACAAACACGTATTCCCCTTTGCTGCGTGGCCGAGGCAGATCACCTGCGATAAAATAAAGTACGCATTTTAATTCTCATTCTAGCAATACCATGCCGTTCTATATAATAGTAATTAGAAATGAATTTCGAGTTAGTATAATTTTCCTAATTGTTCTTTCTGACACCTTCTGACGGTACCAACTGACGATAGCAAAAATATTTCCAACAAAAAAATAAATAGTGAAATCAGTCTAGCCGTTTACGCGTGATGCCGTGTCCAAGTACCTCTTGTTATGATTTACGAAAACAATTATTGCAGGAAAATTCGAGCGTGTTCAGACTCGGATATTTGGAGAGTCCAGGTCGTGGAAGAAATTGATCGATTACCTCCCCAAGTGTACTTGAATATAGAGCCCTTGACAAGGCTCTGTGTTGCATTTCGTTTTTTTTTCTGATGAGCATGCAAACCCTCTCGCTTTGACATGGATAGATCCTTTAAAGCGACCCTTTTGAGTAGGATTTTGGAAATACGAAGAGTCGTTTCAATAGTGGATTTAAACGGAATCAAGTGGTATTATTGGAGTTATTTGTACGAGAAAAATAACAGGCTTTCAATTGAGGACGTAGTAAGAGTCTTCAAGCTATTACAGTGTGACCCTTTTAATGCTACTCAGAACTATACTAGGAATGTGATCTCATATCCAAAGGTTGAAACTCGCAAACAAGTCAATAGAGATGAAAACCACAGGTTAATTTCTTCCGTGCCTAGGTAAACCCATCCTCAATTAACTTTAGAATACATTTTTGAAAGCATTGACTTGTAGAAATTTGAAAAACCTATCAATAAAAGATTCATATCGATACGTTCTGCCTTTTGGGAATTGTCGATTTACGACGATCCTGCGAGAGCCAAATTGAATTCCGGGTAAAAGTTAGCATAAATATTATTTCAGTGTACGAGTATTTGTAAGCTAAAATCAAGATCTATCCATACATTTTAACACATGATCCGCGTATGAAGAGTCAGACAGATGCTTTTGAAAAAAAAATAGCTTTCTAGTCAATTGTAACGTTTTAAAAAACAATTATTTAATTTTTATTTTTGTAAGTCTACAGTTAGTACGGTAGTTTTATGGAGATGAAGCAATGAAAAAGTTCTAAAAACAAAAAATAACAAATTTCAACCAGAGCGCCTGTGGTCCACTTGGTCGGATACTTGACTTGTAACTTGGGAGGTAACGGGTTCGAGTCCGGCTATTGGACGTGTACCAATGGGACTCTTTTTCACAGCCTATGTACGCAACGCAACGCTCGTACGGTGAAGGACAACATCGTGACGTAACCCGCACACCACAAGGTGTGTGAACCCTATAACGGCGATGGGCTCACCCCCTGTCACGTTGTGATAAATACGCTCGGTGAACCGTGGGCATTTGCTTATTAAGCAAGTGCCTCTGCCTACCCCGCTTTGGGATTAAAAGGCGTGAAGTGTATTTTTTTTTAATATTAGTAGGATTCGAGATGACTTTCCGAAGGCTATATTTCCAGCGCAGTATAGTCTGGACGGTAAATAGGTACTTAATGAGCAAGTGTGTTCCATCGTAGAGAACACCGCTGCTTAACATCAACATGGTGGTCAAACGCTTGTCCATAGAGCGTTAAATAAACTATCATTCTGATTTACTAACAACATCGGAAACTGCATGATACGTGTAATACAATATTGCATTAAATTCATCTACAAACAAATAGTTTTGTGATACAACGACTCTATGTACCTACATACGTAAAACAACCCCTGTCTGTCGGAGGAGAAAGGGACAATAGACCTCCATCATCTACAATCCTGACAAACCTCATGATAATTTACCTTTGTTGCTCACCCGTTCTGAAGATAATCCCAAAAGGGATGCGAGTGGGCTCTTGCATAATCACAGAGCGTTAAAGTTATTTTGGAACTTTACGATTCAAAGTTACGCTTAATTTATTTTTTATAGCTCAGTCATTATTATAATGTGGTTTTGTGCGACTTCTGTTACGTTGTACTCCCTTTGATTATTGTTAAAAAATGTTTTAGACTTTACAACTTATACCAACATCTGCACAGTGTTTTAACACAACACATCTCAGAAAAATGCTACAAGGATTCGAATTTAAGCGTTTTTTTAATTCAAAACACCCTCAAGATGCCATTGCACCGCTAGCTCATCACCGAAAATGACAAAACGCCTAACTAAATACGACGTGCCAGTACCGACATTAGTAATGCGGTTAGTCAGTTAGTTAACCCTTTTGGGGACGCATCTCGACCGTCGTCATGATAACAATAAAACGTCAATTCAGTGTCCACGACGTATTTTGAGTGTCCACGAATCTGTTAATGGAGTTTTCTTTTTAATTTTTGTTAACATTGTCTATTCTGCGTTTATTCCGGTTGCCCAATTCGTGTTTGCGTAAAGATGCGCTTTTATTAATTAACTAGCTGTAGCGCTGGATCCCTTGGCAATTCCGGGATGAAAATACGTCACCCGGGGAAAGTTTTGCTTCGCGACAGTGAATTTTTTTTTATCGGTTCAGTAGTTTCGGAGCCTATTCGATGTAAACAATAAAATCTTTCCTCTTTGTAATATTAGTGTGGTTTATACGTGGTATTTTAAGTGGTGTACATTTGAATGACCTGAATAAAATAGTACATTATTGTAGGTAACCGAAATTATGACATTTACGTTCACATAGGGACTTAAAATGAGTTTGAATAAGGCCTTTTGTTTTTTATGACTAAGCCCTTGAATTTATACTATAGCAATTTTATCTACATACATACTAGTTGTCTCGGCAAACATTTGTTTTGCCATAGGAAGTAGCCTTTGTACCTCGTGTATAGTAAGAAAAGAAAGAAAAATTTTAAACGTTCCGTGGACTTCCACATGTAATTAAAGACCAAAATTAGCCAACTCAGTCAAGCGGTTCTCGAGTTTTAGCGAGACTAACGAACATCAATTATTTTTTATATATTTAGATTACTCGTGCAACAAAACAACAATGGTGTGATTGTAATTTTTTTTGTCAGCACTTTTTTTAATTTACACAAAACCTACGTAAAAACATTTTCGTGAGCCACTTCCTGTGGAGACCATTTTAATTAATCACTGTGAAAAGTAATGAATGTAAAACAACAATTGAATTTGTTAAACGAACCAACACAAAGAGATGTCGTTCGCGTTGGAAAGAAATGTCATTTACATTAGGTAGGTTTGTAAACAAAATCAATTATTGTTGTTATCCGTTGTGAAATTTTCATTCATCTAATAAACAATTGCAGGAGTCTCAAGATATCTGACACAAAGGGCAGGTTATAGGGTGGGGCGAGATTGATCACCTCTCCGCTTCGCGGCGTCGGGGCTTCGCAATAAATCAATTTTACCCGCAGATACCTTCCTCGTGAAATGTCACTTGTTCCTTTCCGAGGTGGGTGCGAGGGAGCGACACTCTAGCGATAACATGTTTTTGCTGTAATTGATTCTTTTCTTATGGAAAAGTCATTTAGGAGTTTTCTTAGAGGTAAATATTTTGTGCTTCTCTTCTGCAAGATGTTACTGGGTAGATTATTAGGTTTATGTTACAAAAGTAAAAGTTTCACGCCTTCTCATACCAAAAGTTTATGTTATGCATACATAGTTATTATTGTATCTTTGTAATGTTTGTAATGGATTAATCAAGGTTCTACTCGCATGTGAAGTTCTTCGTAACTATTTAAAAAATGCGCGAACTACCATACTTCTTGCATGTTCTGTACTTTCTAAACATTTGTACTATATGATCTTGAACCATGAAGATTATGTTACTAAGTTTCGAAGTTGAACTACAGACGTAAACAGTAATTTATAACACAATTCGAATATTATGGATTCGTGCATTGTTGCGTAAGCCTGAATTAACACAAATTACATTCTACGCGAGCTCAGCAATCAATATAATAATTGTGTCAGACAGTTACGATTGGTTCGTATTAGTCTCATAATAAAGGGCGATTTCAGTAAAAAGTTGAATTGCATATTTGTACTCTAGTTATACTGTTACGATTGAATAGTACGTCAGTAAAGGTCGATTCCAATCAAATGTTTCATTGCCTTAATACTAACAAATGTAGCTTTTTTTTCAATATCTTTTACCGTAAGTTCTTTCACACTTTTCATTTTAGCTGAACGGTGAAACCCGAGGGGCTTTCAGTCGGTGACATTGTAATTTTATTTTATTAGCCTCTTAGAGATGCATTATACCTTTACAAAGTTTTCATTATGCAACGTTACGGCTCTCTTCAATGTTAGGAGCATAAATTTTTTTACAACAAAATTGATGGCGACGAAGGATTTTTTTTATACTTAATTCAGTTTATGGGAGAAAGCGACGTTAATGTGTAAAAACCTACCTTGACCTATTTGACTTGTGTCAAGATCATTTTCCCTACCTATATTTTGGTAGCATTTTTCTTAATATTTTATTTACTAAACACATCGGTTTGTACAAATCTTTATAAAAGTCGAGTGAGTGTGCTAATGCGAATAAACCTATAATACAAATCAACCGCTGTCGAGTTTGGGTTAAATACACTTGGTGAACCGTGGGCATTTGCTTAACAAGAATCTCTGCCTATCCTCTGGCTTTGGGATTATAAGGCGTGAAGTGTATTTATTTATATATAAATCCTGCCGGCCATCCAGAGGAATAGGCAGAGATTACAAATCTTCATTTGTCACGGCCCTATCTACATACATACATGATCTCCGGTTTCGTGATCATTACAATGTTATCCACTAAGTACTCCTAGTAGTAGAATTATTTCTTGATAAGAGAAAATGTAATTCTTCAAAATGTAATCAAAATAAATTAATTCTTCTATAACAATAATTCGATCGGCCATAAGATGTTTCAACAGTTGACGGACTTAGCTGACAACGCGAGATGATTGGCTATTTTGACACAAATTGTAATCAATCAGAATTAAAATCCGTAAGAACAAACAGGCTATGGTGAGTGTAACCACTCTGGTTCATTGCCAATATCTGAAACGTGTACAAAATTAAATTTATTTCTTTGTTCACAATGCGGTATAAAAATAGATTGTGGTAAGTAAATGTTTTTGAAAACTGTGTGTAAAAACTGTAACCGCGATTCTTCGGTCCACAGACTAACAATGTATTGATTTGGTTATCAAGCCGTGTGGTGAATACATGTGTCACCCCAGTCCAACTTTTCTCGTCTTAGGGGTCGTAAGAGGCGACCGAGAGTGCTCTCCAGAGGACGGGCAGCAGCGATCTGTGAGTTAAGCCACAACACCACCACAATCGCCAACCCGCCTACCAAGCAGGGCGATTAATTGGAGTTCCCCCCCCCCCAATTATCATGGAAATCGTTGGGGAAAGCCTTCTCCAGTAGTGGACGTCAGATGGCAAACATGTTAGTTACATTAATTATAAATCATGAGCGGGTGATCCAATTAGGTTGTCAAGCTTGTTTAAGAAGTAGCGTAAGACCAGGAGACGGATACAGGATACTTTTTATCCCGATCCTGTAAGACGTGGCGCTTTATAGAGGATGTTATAGTTTGTATGACATACTGAAATTACGTGAATGAAATCGCGGGGCGTCCACTAGTTACAAATAAATTCCTAACCTAATTATATCTATGTATGAAAAGGAAAAACAAATCAACTTTCGCTTTCCAGGTAACCTTGTATACAAAACTTAACCCCTATATGTAGGTACTTCAAAGTTATCACCAACAGTATCATACACAACAAGATATCTACACTTTAGTCATATAAATAGATAAGGAATTTAGCTATAGGCACGTACTTACTGTTGGAAGCATCTTAACAGGTTTCTAACTTTAAAACGAGTTTAATGTAAATGAAACTTGGCGCGTAATCGCGGTAAGTACGTAATTTATTACCACCGTTTGTTTAAGAGGAAAATAATCTGAAACGGGACCGACGTTAACTCCATTGCCCGTGGCTACATCGTTAGCGAAATAATATATTTTTTTGTACACGGACCTGTTTTTCTTTTATACACCGCGATTGTCTCAAGCAACCAAAAAAAAAATTGTCCGTTTTATCTCTCTAAAACGACCGTCAGTGGGTAAAAGCTACAGGTATTATCTTGCGGTACAAATTCTCAGATACCCTCATACTTCTCTTAAAGTCGGGCTGTTAATAAAGGGGCCTAGCTACAGGCTCAAGCCTATTTCGCAAATGAGCCAGGAAATTGGTTGAGACAAGCTCACAAAACATCGTCGGCGAAACAAAAGGGAAAGGGCTTTTTGGTACACTGATACTTTAGGAGAGGCAAAAAGCGATGATATTCTTCTCGAAGAAAAAAAAAACGTAACATCAGCCCTTAACATGCCCATAAATAACACCCTTGGGAAGATCTGCGAAAAGATCTTTTGTATCACGGCACACTTAAAAATAAATACATAAATGGAGAGTACCATTTTAGGCAGATCTGTTTCTTAGAACTATTACATCCCAGACGTGGGCCATTCACTTGGTTATTAGAGAATCTTCTTAGGTGACTTAGACGTCGCGTTAATCCGACAGACAGAACAGACTTTGCGTTATGCAGTGTAACTAGAAAAAAATATGGAGAGATTTGCGTAAAAAATTGGCACAACGCAATTGGATTTTATATTTTACTAGTGGACCCGACAGACGTCTGTCATAACCTCCAGGGCCTGGGTCCAGCAGTTGACGTCACTTTTTTAAATAGAGAAATACGAACTATCCTATCTTTCAAATTGGAGGAAATTACATATAAATACCAACTTTTGTGAATATCGGTGGCCTTGGTGAAGAGTTCATTCATGACCAAACATCATGACACTGGATATTTATATATTAAGATTTAGTATACACATACGATAATTATTGTCAATACTGTAACTTCACACAAAAACATTTGTAAACCTACGCATCTAACTGAAATTCCAGTATCAACAGTTTCAGCTATGCTGTGATGAAGGTAGGTGGTATTTGTATCTTATGAAATACGTATTCAAGGCGAGGGATGCGCTCGTAGCTCATTATTTAACGATATTATAGTAATAATAAAAAATAACTAGGTATAAAGATATATGGTAGTTTACATCAATTTCGACAGGAAACAAATTGGTGACAGAACCAACCACTACATCCACCAAAATTTACAAAATAGAAGCATATGTAAAGCATCTGAAACAAACTAACAGAGTAAAACAGGTAAAAGTAATTAGATATTCAAAAGATCCTTGTCACGGTACATATTTGCTATAAATTACTATGCGGTTGGGACGTCGGTACCCACAAAATGTTGGTTGCTGAAATATACCTGCAGGAATTCAGCACATAATTATTATTTTTCAGCTCGATCAGCACGCAAATTACTAGGTATAGGTATTCTTAATTAAATAGGTATTTCAATTTAAAAAACGCGGTTTTACGTATAACATGAAGGGTCGTGGAAGTTCTTTTTATGTAGGAATGAATGGTTCTTTTTTTCTTTAAACGTAAACTTCTTTATCAAATAGGAATCATTCCTACATAAAAAGAATCGTCAAAATTTGTTAAACAACGAAGTTGTTCGTGAACAAACTTAAAAGATAAGCATGTTACGGTTAGCATGTTGATCGGATTGAGAAATTATAAAAAAAATCCTATGCGCCTCGCCCACATAAACATCATAAAAAGAACCCTGAACAAAATTTGAGCTTCCTATAGTCAGAGGTTTGAGTTGAGTGTTGATGATTGAGAGTAAGTTATCTGATATGACGCACCGAGAATAAGTATGTATGTATAAGGCTTAGTTTTTACATATGTACACTTCACGCCTGTTTCCCAGAGTTTTTCGGTTTCGAGTACTTTTCACACCACCTTCCTCCAGGACATCACCAATCTGATCGATGTATGTCCTTCCGGGGCGACCTCTACTCACCCGGCCCATTACATCACCGATATACATCTTTTTCGTCAATCGACTTTCATCCATACTCTCCATATGAACAAACCACCGAAGCATGCCCTTTTCAATCTTGGTCACTTTATCTTCTTTCAGACCGCAACTTTCTCTTATCACGCTATTCCTTAGTTATATTCAATACTTTATTGCACCAAAAGTACAAAAGGTGGACTCAATACTAAAGTATTCTCTACCAGTCCTCACAACATGGGACAAGATAGGTGCGGGTCAGTATTAAAAAAAAACATCGTAGTTTCGACGATTTTTCCTACGTTCGTAGATATATTGAATTGACTTTGTTAAGTGTTCATTTTTATGACTTCACACACTCTTTCTGCAGCTTTTGCTGAAGTCATTTTCCCCTTCGCCAGTCCGAGTTTCGGACCTATCAATACATTATCCTTATAGCTGTAATCTGTTTTTCTGCTCGGCTATGACGCATGTCAGGCCCCTCTGGGATCCGTGACGTTATCCGGGAACACTGAAAAATGTTCATACTGATAAGTGGGATGCGGATTATACGATGAAATAATCTCCTTTCAATTATCAAGAGGGTTTTTTTCCGGAAACAATTAAAAGTGTATGAAAATACCTTATTGTTTTTAATCGTGTTGTACGAATATGTTTTTAGTGCATATTATTTTCTTCCCGTGGGATTTTCTAAATCCTGTCGTATTTAATCTTTGTGGGCCCTAAGGTACTAACATGTCAAAATTCAAGCCTCTAACTTGTTCTATTTTTATTATACATTATGATAATGATATTGTCCACGTGGTGATATACACGTGTCTTTTTATCGATCCCTGCGTATTTCGCCTATGTCACCAGGGGATAGTGTAGCTTCCCAAAGGTGAAAGATTTTTTTAAATCGGTTCAGTATTTTCAGACTTTACTCGATGCAAACAAAGAAACAAATATTGCCTCCTAATAGCATTAGTTTGCCTACCCTTCTAGGAAACGGGCGTGACGTATGTGTATGTAAAGAAGATGTTCCACTCTCAGTTTCATTTCCATATTCCTACGTATAATAATTTTAAAGAAAAAAGAACCGACTTCAAACAATATTAGCCGCATATTGTTTAAAGTTCCCCTCAATTTATCGGGTTTGCTGATGAGAGCAAACCCGATAAATTAGAAATAAGAGCATACCCTGATTTCCTTATCATGGGACCATTTTGGAAATATCTTCTATGCAACAAAATAAAGTCACAAAGATCGTTAAAAGACGGAGTTATCCGCGAACAAACATATTTTACACGGTAGAATGGAGAAAACCTCCTTTTTTCAAGTCGCTTAACTCTTTCCTGGACAGTAAACGCCTATACCTAGGCGTCATAACAATAAAACATCTATTTTGTCTATTTTACTGTCCGCCAATGTGTTAAAAATGTATTACATCTTTTTATATCAAGTATCATTGTTATATTAATGCGCTTGCAAATATAAAAAAAGCTTTGCTTCCTTGTATGTGACAGTGTAATTCCCTATTGGCTAATAAATAAGCCAGACAAATCACATCGTTACCTAAATGTGTCGCACTGTGGGGGAACGAAATGACAGGGAAGTACATGTAATTAGCTAAATAATGTACGTTATCTCCGACGTATCACAGCCCATTGGCTGAACACAAAGACAATGACGGGAGTGATGTAGGTAGCTGTTTACCTGGCTAGTTAGTACTTAGTTACATAATACCTATATATCGCATAGTTAGAACAAAAAGGACCCAGTACGAAACATGCCGATTTTGTAATTTAAGTTTTGTATCTTTTATGTTTAGATTTAATTTCATATAATGACACATTTTGTTTTGTGTCACTTTTGTTCTAACCGTGCGATATATAAAAGAAAGTCCTATACACTATTTATAAATCAAGAAGGGCTGAACCGATTAAGCTGCAAATTAGTGGGGAGGTAGCCTGAGACCAGAAGACGAAGATAGATACTTTTTGTAATGATCCTGTGGGACGTATCGCTATTTAGAGGGTGCTATAGTTAGTATGAAATACTGAAACTACTTAATAATAAATGAAATTCACTAGCTATTAAATATTTATATTCTATTGTCCTTGGTAGTCGCACGGCTACAAAAATGATGATACAAACGAAAGATACAGGGAGTCAACTAAAACACTTTTATGTTGTTTCTATCAACGCAAAATGTTGAAGTACGTTTAATTTTCCAGTACGCACCCTGAGTGCGAATTCCCCATATAAGTAATATTTTAATTTATAGGTAGTAGTACCTTCGGAATGTGAGTGCAATAATTTAAACTTAAAGAAGCACTAAAAGCAATTAGAAAAAAAACACTAAAACAGTTGCCGCTCGAAATCAAAGTAAAATATGTTTCAATCGTACTTAGTTACTGTACTTACGAAAAGTTTTGTTTAAAATAAACTAAACAGTGTAAGAATTTGACGGCAAAAAAACGGAAGAAAGATATCCATTAAAAGCTTAAAACAGCTTAGAGCTTATAGAAGATTACCTACTTAAACTGAAAAGTTTCGAACATTTAAGTAAACGCTTTCAACTATGTATGTACGTACGTAGGGAGAGTGTGCTACGATCCTATGTCCGTTTCAACTCTAAAGTGGGATTTCAACCGAAGCGTTCTAGAGAGCGCAACGAAAATGGCGCTCATTAGATAAAATGACGCTTGCACTTCTGCCACTGGCTCGTCCACATTCGACCACAATGATCTAAAATATACGCCCGAAATACCTACGGCAGACACACGAAATGCAATTTAAAAGAACTTCCACATCAATTCGGAACGCCGCCCGCCATTGGTGATGTTTCTCCTTTATTATAGTCCGTTGAAAAGGACAGTTCATTCATTGTCGTGTGAAAAAGATTCGTTCAATCTCGAATCGTCGACGAAGCCATTCACAAGGTGCGACAAACGACAGAGCAGGGAACTTGCGAAAATATACTTAGAAAAATTTTCAATCTTCTCATGAATGCCTTTATTTTCGTGTGCGATAGGTACGTACGGTCCTTACGGTACCAACATTTTCCTCCGAAAAGCAAAAGATGCGAGTTAATCCCAAGGCAGATAGAAGTACAGAATATTGAAAAGTAACTCATTTTCTCTTATGATGTTACGTTTACGCTGCGCCCCCTGTATACCCTAATATCCGAAATGTTTGACCGAAATTGAGGAAAATCGCATGCGAATCCCTTTGTTCGCTTCTTCAAGTGATATGGATAAAAGATAAATCATTTTGCCTTTGGATAAATAATGAAAATAATATGCGCAACACAAAAATGTTTTGTGCCTCGTATCGAATCATTAGCGAAATAAAAACCATGACATGCGCACCTTTGGAGGCATGATACCTTCTAAGTCATTTTTAATACGTTAGTGATGACTTTCAGTTATTAATTACTGGCCAATATGTTCACATATTAACAGGTGCAATGCCATACAAAATTAAAATGTATCCCAGATGCCGAAATATTTAAAAAAATTCACTTCATGCCTTTATCCCCCATTAAAAGGCAGACCGAGGCACGTGAAAGTTTTTCCCGTTGATATAGGTAGATTAGTTACGTACATGGATGGTATAATTACCTACTTATAGGAATAACGCTTTTTATTTTAATTTAGTATTACAGACATTAGAGTCGGTCCTGCTGCGGAATGGCCGTGCGGAGTTAACGGCATTAAAACCTGTAAAATAATTCTTCAAATTCGGACGCGCGCAGTATATCCTCAATTTACGTGTATTCGGATAAATACAACTGCTATCAATCGTTGTACACCCCAGGGAAATTAAAATACAAATCCCTTTAGCTGCGATAAACAATATAAAACGGCTCACCGACATAAAAAAATCCCATTGAACCCAAAGTTCTTTCAATTTTTTCTTAGCAATTGTCTACTTATCCGGCTACGGTATTTCACTATCACTATTATTACATAGTATAAAAGAAAGTCGCCTTTTAACCTATGCTTAGATCTTTAAAACTACGCAACGTGATTCTTGAGGAAGATTTGCATACAATAAGTAAGAAATACTGTTATTTAATGTATATATTGGTAAAACAACATTTGTCGGGTCAGCTAGTAATCAGCGGGTTATCAGTTCCTAATGTGCTGTCATAATAATAAAACATTTTGGACTTACTTTGAAAAAAGCTGGCTCAACACACACTACCCGGTTTGTGTACCCTGTATACATTTTGCATTAATATAGAATATCAATATTGCTCTCTACAACATCTGAATTAAATTAATATTTTCTACAATATTGCAGATTTAAAATGTAGTGAAATTCGGTATCTACATCCACATCGACACTGCGAGAGGGCCAACGACGGCGGCGGCGGAGGAAGTAACGTGTTTAATGATATTTTTTTTCAATATTATTTCGTACGACTAATATAAGGTAGGTAGGTAGGTACATTAGGTTAGATAGGATGTGAAGTTAATAGTTAGGAGTAAGTATTCCTTATATTCACATCTTGGTGGAATTTACGAGTAAATGGAAAATTAGGGACATTGTCTAATGACTAAAAACTGTGAACTGAAGTATATCGCAAAAGTAATGAAGTATTGTGTCCGTGCGAAGCTGGGCGGGGCGGGTTGCTATTATATAAAATGAATGCAAAAAACACAAAGATTTTTTATATTCTAATAGCCGGCAAACATTTTTTTTGCCAATATACATTATTAATAGTGGTTCTCTGCTATTGTGTGCATGTATTATACATATTATATACTCAAGAAGTCTATCTATAAAAGAAAACCGTATCAAAATTCCTTGCGTGGTTTTAAAGGTCTAAGCATACATAGGGATGACAGCGGGAGGCGAGTTTATATTATGTGATGTATTGATTATTTGCCTATATACATAATAAAAATCTTCGTTTCCTTAACAAAATGCCATTATTCGCAAAACTTC
>SJJU01016054.1:0-13282 GCA_012932125.1 Conopomorpha cramerella
TATTGACACAGAACCTCAAATAGAAATAACTTTTTTATTCCAGGTAGAAACATCATTTATGACTTTTGAAGGTGTCCAACTTCAGGGTGCTGTAAAAATTATGGAAAAATTAAATGTAAGTTTACTCAAACCAGCTTTTCAATGCAATCTTTCTATGTATGAGTCACTTGTTATTGTATGACTCATTGTTTATTTTTAACTAGCTGACCCAGCAAACATTGTTTTGCCTACTTTTACTATTATTAACAGTGGTGCCCTGGTATTATATGCATGTATTATACATATAAACTTTCCTCAAGAAAGACTATTCACTAAAGAAAACCACATCAAAATTTGGTCTACAGTTGTAAAAGATTAAAAATAAGTACACTTCACGCATTTTCATCCCCTAAGCGGAGTAGGCAGAGGCACTTGCTGCACTTGCCAAGCAAGTACCCATGGTTTGCAAAGCATATTTAACCCAATGTGACAGGGTGAGCCCATCGCCGTTATTGTGTTCACACACCTTGTGGTGTGCAGGTTCCATCACCATGTTATCATTCACCGTTGTAAAAAGACCTAAGCATACTGCAATTGCCAAACTGCCCGCCAAGCATGGCGATTAGGGGCATTTCACCCTAATTGATCATGGAAATCATTGGGGGAGGCCCTCATCCAGCAGTGGAGGTCATGTGGCTGATAATGTAACAAACTATTTGTATTTCAGAGTTTGACCTTTCAAAAAATTGGAAGGTTAATAACATCTGTGGACTCTCAGCCAATGTTTGATGGTGGAGTACTCATCAATGTCCTGGGAAGGCTGCAGGTAACTTTTATACCCTTGAACCACTTTGACTTCAAAAATTTCGTAACTTTCCAGTGTTATAATTAAACCCTATAACCTATGTAGCATTTTTGTGGCAACTGTTTTTTGTTATGGGGTAGTAGTTAGTATAAATAAATAATTTCATTCTTTTTTATTTACTCAATAATAGCAAATTACAATGTTAGCTATATTATTAGAATTAATAAGGTCACTAAGATCTGTAGTCACAAGAATGCTACTTAGAAAACAGGGTTGCTAGTTATAATCCCAGGTGGGACCACAGGAAAAAATTGTCTAACAAAATCAATTTCATTAGATTTTTCCCCAAAGTGGGTTAGGCTGAGTCATTTGCTTAATGAATGGAATAAGGGCACATGGGAAGCTACAATTTTTTATATTATATTACATTTTGGATATACATTTAAGGTCACTTTGTTGGTGAATATCCTAAAAACTTATTTCCAGTAGTTTTCTTTTTAAGAAGGAATAACACATTTTTCCATCGCAGACAGATGATGATCAGCCACATGCTTATATACAAACTTTTGTCCTGAAGCCAATAGCAAATTCTTTCTATGTCCAACACGACATGTTCAGGCTGGCCCTACATGACGCCTAAGGACCTGAAGTAAGAGTGTGCCCACCCCAATATTATTGTGACTAATCCATCTTAAACTGGCCTAAAATACCTAAACACTTCCGTTCTCTGGCTAGTGCACTACCAGCATAATTATAGTTAAATGACAACACTACCAAGGCATAGTTGTCCCAGGCATGTTAACTGCTGGTACTGTGTTTAGTTCTTGCCGAGAATTTTCCTAGTTTTAAATATTTATGCAGTCACAAACATTGCCTAATATTAGATCATTCAGACACTATAACTCAATATTGTTCACCGGGTAAGCTTGAAATTGTCTTTGATTATATTGGTGCCTATATGCCTGGTTAACAATATTGAGTAATAATTGTCTAATTTTGTTTCCAAACTAAATAAGTAATTCCTAACTCTTTCCTAATGTTTCATTAATGCCTTTTATGGCCTTAATCTATCTGCGATATCTTTGCGTAGCTGTAAGAAAACTCCTAATTGCATGATTTGGAAACATTCTACCATAAGGACACATGGTTTGCTTTAACAACAATAGCCAGGCAATAGTAGTTTTATTGTTTACATTGACGAGTGGGATGTGTTCTCCAAATATGTAAATATACCTGTATGTTATTGTTATTAGATTATATAGATAATGCTATATAGAGAAGAGCTACATTTGTTGGCTAGCTGTGCCCAAATATTATTATGTTGACCGTGGTCATGTCCCGCTTCTATGGGAATTTCGGCATAAAATAGCCTTTGTACTTACTTATTCCAGGTCACACATAATCTATCTCACTACCAAGTTTCGTAAAAATCCGTTCAGTAGGTTTCCTGTCAAGTTAGTAAAACACTTGCATCTCACAAACTTTCACATTTATAATGTCAGTCAGGCATTACTAACGAAATTGTTCTATTTCAGTGTGACGAAGACCCCCCGCACCCATACATGCAAACATTCGTCTTGAAGCCACTGGGAGACTCGTTCTTTGTTCAGCACGACATCTTCCGTCTCGGAATCCACGACATAGCTTAAACAATCACCATAATACCTCCATAACAAGCTCCACAATGTAATGAGTAATGAATAACACCAGTGCTTAGTGATATACACCCTAAAGCGGCTATACTCTTGTTTTGGTTATCTAGTTTTGTAAGAATAGTATCAAATTCTTTCTAAATCTCTTCAAAAATATAGTTCCCCTGAATAGTTTCAGCTGCTTCTTATAATGTATAATGCATTAGATCTAACGCGTCTATTTTTGTTTACTCATACATTTTAGTCAATGCAGACTTAAGCTACGTGTATACATACATTTTTTATAAATAATAAATAATTATACTTTTGTAATGAGGTAGTTTTTGTTCGCCATTCAATAGGTATGCACGCAGATTGATTTGGCAGTTCGGAATGATCAAGAATAAGGAAATAATGTACTTGTTGACTGTCTTCAATAATTGTCAAGGTTTATTATGTGACAGCAATGGGCATTGCTTGCGCTAGAGAAGCCTAAAGACCAATGTGAGTTTATAAAACCGGCCTTGTAAATGAAAGACATACATGATGCTAAGACAATTATGTATTTTAGGTAATAAATAGTCAAAAATAACAAAAGAACCACTGAAAACAGGTACGTAATTACCAATCTCAGAATTAAGACTCGCTTCCTCTTAAATCCTTAAATGCTAGGAACACTTAACAAGTTTATTTGCATGCACTACTAACAAAATACACACTGGACTCTACCGAGCCCCAAACTCTTCTAAGTGAATGACTAGTTGCAAAAAGTGATACGCTCATTGCAAGGCTATTATAGCACGAAACTTGCTCTCCTAACAATCGCAGTACAAACCTTACTCATTTCTTAAGATTTATTACTTTCAATGAAGCTTCGAAATATCATGTTTTCCTCCCCCTCAAAAATACAAGCATGGTCGCAGTCGGCACATCCTAAGCTTTTATAAATGTAAAAACATTTAAAAACTCGTAAATACGAATGTCAACTGCCAAAAAAGTTTCGAGGTACAATTATAAGGGACTTGAAAACTACTACAGAGATCAAATTAGACATGGCATGACCATTACAGTCATAGTTTCATTAGATTTGTACATTAGCCTCTGGTTGTTTATACTGTCCTGTTATTTTGTTTCATCGTTAACCTCTACAGCATAGAACTGTACTAGAAGAATACCATAATAGGAAAACGTCAGATTTTGGTCCTGCCAGAAGCTATGATGCAGAGGTGAGCATTTTTTTTTTACCAGTTCATTGGTTCTTCATTTGTCAAAATTGCGAGTGTTTTATTTATATGAATGAGTATAGAAGCTTAGTTTAATTCTCTTTGGTCTGTATTATGTTAAGTCATATTAAATATATGTATATAGAGATAACAGGACAGTATAACAAAAAACATTACATTTGGCCGTTGTTTGGTATTGGTAACTTATTGGTAGATAAATTGAGTTGTAAAACATTTTTCGTCGAAACTATTAGAAAGGCAACTGCGCACGGGAGACTGTCCGTATTAATTAATTAATGAGGCAATAGTGTGTCAATTCTCAACACGTTCATTTTGACAGTCAAACAATAATTACAATTAAAAACTATATCTTGAGAAATGGTAAGAACTTGAGTGTCTATACAGGCCGTGGATCTACTCGTTTGAGATAGATGCCTTTGTCGACACAATCTAAAATCCGACAATAAAAAAAATAAGTTGGAACGAACACGCCAAGCTGAATGCAGATGGCGCCTCTGACGCTTGACAGATGATACAATAAACGTAATCTGTCAAATGACCTTGCATTGACAATCAATTAACCAATAGTAGCTGTTTTTGGTCAAGCAATACTAGCGCCATTAGTTCATTATATTTCTACCTCATCATAATCAATCCAATGCTGTTTTGGGATATCATATAATGCATCAGAAACTTTCATGCACGGCATGTCGTTAGAGCAGACTATGGAATTTGGAGATTTAGGTTTATTCAGGCTATGAACTTGCGACTTGTAACTGAAGGTCCATATTGACATTATCTCCTTTATATGCTAAATATGTCCAAGTTATCCTTCTAATCTTTCCCCCTTACCAATAAACGCATTGTCACTTATACAACGGTTATTACATGTCTACTTGAACTGGTTATGCCGTATTTGACATACAACTGACAAGTTAATTTTGAACTTTGCGTATCTTGGAAATAGCAATTCGATTTTCATTAGTAAAGCCCTTTATGTTATGTCAAGCGCATTTCGGCGATAACGCAGTGCCTGTACGTCTATGTATGCAATCAATGAACGAACGAATTCCACGTAGACGAAACCAATAAGTTACCAATATATTGTGAAGGCCAGCGTAAGGTGATGACGTGTGGCCTAGGAGCCTCCCTTGCGTCGCGAGGCCCTGGTGCCGGGCAGCGCGCCGCGCAGGGAGCGCATGGCCATGGCGCGGTTGAAGTGCCGCTGCGTCTTGTGCTCCTCCAGCTCGGAGTTCACGCCGTCCACCGACGACAGGATGACTAGGAGTACGCCCATCACCTGCGGTGGGATTGCGGTTTTTAGTAATCTGTGCCTGTGGCTTTCTTGCAAAAACGCGATGAGGGTATTAGGTTATGCAACTCCGTAGTACACTCTCAGAAATGCACCCGATAGAAGACAGATAGGTTCGTAACCTTGCGACGATGCTCTAGGCTTTGTAGCTGAGCATCAACAGCCTGGTCGTCACTTATGAACCTTCTAGCACGCCTCTCTTGCCTCCAGAGCCTCAAGCTGGTATTTTGCTGATCCATACCAAAGATGAGAGCAGTATTCCATACACGATCGAACTTGAGCTTGATACAATGTGAGCAGTATCAAGTACATACCATACTATATGCAAGTACATACCAGGCAGATGATAATAAGCAGCGTGTAAACGTGAACGGAGGGCTCCGGTATGTTCTCAATGTCCTTGAGCGCGGCCAGAGCCGGCTCGAAGTCCGGCCGGAGGTCCAGCGCGCGTTTCAGGTGGATCACAGCTTCCTGATGGTATAAAAGAGTAGGTGATCGATAGGCACGCAAACTGAGTACTCGAAACCGATGAGCATGCCCCGTTGTGGATGAGGCTAAAAAGTTTTCCGGGATCTTGACAAATGATCCAGTAAACCGGTAATGTGCAAGGCTTGCAATAAGAAAAAAAAATACACTTCACGCCTTTTAATCCCAAAGCGGGGTAGGCAGAGGCACTTGCTAGGCAAGTACCCACGGTTCACCAAGCGTATTTAGCCCAACGTGACAGGGGGTAAGTCCATCGCCGTTATAGGGTTCACACACCACGTGGTGCACGGGTTTCATCACGCTGTTGTCCTTAACCGTACGAGCGTTGCGTTACGTACATAGGCTCTGAAAAAGAGTCTCATTGGTACACGTCCAGTAGCCGGACTCGAACCCGCGACCTCCCCGTTGCAAGTCAAGTAGCCGACCAACTGGACCACAGACGCTCTTGCGCTTGCAATAAGATATACAAATTTTTTTTTGCTTAAATTAAATTTAGTTTGATTTTTTCTCAATAAATACCCTACGGCGTTCTATATCGATGAAATATTAAACACTTTAACCGAAATTTCTTGCAACAACTTCAATCAATATTCTGACATCAAAATTCACATTCCTGATCAGTATTACATGAAGATTGACAATCGACTCAGTATTCTGATGTATTTATTTAGTACCTACGTAAGTTGTTGGTGTGTCTTAAATAAATAAAATAATAATAAAGGCACAGAAACTAGCACTAACCTCTATGTCATAGAGAAAAAAGAAGTGGGTACGTACATACGAAGCTGTCTTGCACCTCGTACAAGTGGCAAGAGCAACAAATAGGTAATAATGGAAGCCGCACCTGGTAGTGTCCGTAAGCCTTGAAGATCTCGCCGAGGGTGAAGTACTGCTGCCAGGCGGAGCGGTCGGGCGGCTGCACCTCCAGCGACCGCCGCGTCAGGTAGATGGCGTCGTCCAGGTACTGCAGCGTGAACAGCACGCGGGCCAGGTTCAGCAGCACCTGACGACATCACGCATGTGTCATGTGTAGGGTAGGTATAGGAAATTGGTGGTGTGGACTGCGGTATGTAAAACCATTTGACAAGAAGTCTGTTAGCTCAGTGATCGGTCAAAGAAATAAAATGCGTGGACTGTAGTTTTAACTGGACGTGTTCACCAAGTATTAAAAGTTATCTAAATATATAAAAGGAAAAGCTGACTGAATGACTGACTGACTGACTGACATTTCAACGCACAGCCCAAACGGCGAAACGTAGACACTTGAAATTTGGTACGGACGTAGCTTAGGTGCCATAGGGGTGCACTAAGAAAGGAATTCCTGAAATTCCCATGGGAACGGCAATAAGCGGGAAAATTCTTTTGTATGAAAAATCTAAACGGCTCAAGTTAGACACTTGAAATTTGGTATGCAGGTACTACTAAACTACGCGAATGAAATCGCGGGCCGTCCACTAGTTAACAATAAATGTACGATTCGTGACAATTATAGCGATGCCCGATCGTAGGTGTGGTGTCGTCAAAGGGTAGACGTAAAGTGCCGGGCGTGAGCGTATGACGTGAAATGTCAAATCCGCCGCGACGTTCGGAAACCCGATAGTCTCCAACAAGTCACTATACTGCTAATGAGCACGCACACTTGTTGACAGTTTGACACAATATACTGTTTGCAACAATTTTGTAGTTTATGACGGATTATGATTTTTGAAGTTTTTGACAGAAATAAGTTAATAATAAGACTTCCACTTAAACATCATCAATGTTTTATGACAGTAGTTACTTAGATGTGTTCAAGACCTTCAAGTAGCTTGAAAACATCAGAACTAGAGTTACTTGAGTTTCTACCTTAAACTGGAGAGCTTTGTGGGTTGGCCAACAATATACCCTAAATGCTAATAGGTATATAAACAATAAATAAAACTTGACCTTCCAAGAGGAAAAGGACAATCAGCTTAATAGCTAGACAGAAGTCTCTCAAGAAAGTAAATTCATTAAAATTTATATGTCACTCAACCTGGATGGTAGGGGTGATCGCGCTAACAGCCACAGTTGATTGAGTTGAAGGTTGCGGTGCCGAAAGACAGCGGCGTGCACACCATATAGGCAAAAAGACTCTGCCTACCTTAGTATTTTGGCTTCCCGACCTAATAGAGTTATTGCTAGATCTTTTTTTGTTGTACTCACGACATAGGCTAACGAAGGTCCTGTGTTTTGTGGGTGAGTACCTACCTATATTTCGTAAAGACAAGTTACCTATACATAGGTATCGTAAGGTAGGGATTACTGCCTACTTTGTCGTAAAAGCCTGTGCACGCCACTGCCGAAAGAAGGAAACCTTTAATGAAGGTGTTCTACAGTTAAATAAAAGTACCTGGACGTCCGAGCTTCGCTCGAAGTAAAAGAATCAATTATTTTCATTCGATTTTTTCATAACCCCATCTCTAGTTACTTCAAAACCAAAACGTCCCCCGCACCATCCTACGTATAGCATAGTATTACTACTCGGCAATAGATGTCAGTAAGAGTCCTATTAACAATTTGAGCAATTTTTCATGCTCGAAAACACGGTTGGAAAGATGTTTTCTAAAAATTAAACCTAGCTAGATCGATTTATCGCCCCCAAATCCCTCTACATACCAAATTTCATGAAAATCGGTGCAGCCGTTGCCGAGATTCCAATTATATATATATATATATATATATACAAGAATTGCTCGTTTAAAGATAATACGATTGACATACTTCAGAGTTGTATGGCGACACGGCGAGGGCTCGTCTGAAACACTCGATGGACTGCCGAGTGTCCCCCTTGATCCTCCAAAAGTTGCCAATCTGGTTGTACAACTGCACAGACTTTGGTTTCTCCCTTTTAGCTTTTTTCAGTCTCTTCTCCAGTGCGTTAATATCAAACTCTGTCACGGCGCTCTTGCTTTTCTTCTTGGTGAATATTAGCGCCACCTGTAATTGTTAAAACATTTTAACAAAAAAAAAATAATCATAGAGACCCCAAGTAGGTATACTGTGTGTTAAGAATATTTTAGGGGCTTAAAACAAACACAAAAAGACTTACAACTCCAACGTCTGTTTTTCACAAAAATGTATGGAATTTAAAGTACTTCTGGATCCAAACAAAAATACTCTGCTAAGCAGTAGCAGGGATAGGCAATATTTTTTCCTCCTTCATATTTCTGTATTGTTTTATTCTAAACGAGTGGACTCGACAGATGTTGTCCTGTCTTAACTATATCCAGGGTGGCCTGTGCCCAGCAGTTGATGTCATTTTTTTCATTCATAAGAACCTTCTGCTGTCATTAATAAGCACAACAAAGGAAGAATTAGCGAAAATCGGTCCACCTGTTCCAAAGTTATGGAATGACAACGAAAAGTGGTCCAGTTGCTCGGATACTTGACTTGTAACCGGGAGGTCCGGGTTCAAGTCCGGCTACTGGACGTGTACCAATGGGACTCTTTTTCAGAGCTCATGTACGCAACGCAACGCTCCGCTCGTACAGTGAAGGACAACATCGTGATGAAACCCGCACACCACAAGGTGTGTGAACCCTATAACGGCAATGGGCTCACCCACTGTCACATTGGGTTAAATACGCTTGGTGAACCGTGGGCATTTGCTTTAGCAAGTGCCTCTGCCTACCCTGCTTTGAGATTAAAAGGAGTGAAGATTTATTTAATAGATGTCAGTTTTGGATTGCATGTTTAGTTTTTATTGGTCTGAGGGTAGCAGCTTCTAGCACAGTTGCAGCTACTGCATATAAAGCAGATACTACTGGAGCTACTTGGCCTCACATATAACATGCTTGAAACTATTTTACACGCTTGTCTGGACAGTCCCTATAGAAGATTGTCAAGAACATGGATCTTTTCTAACAGGGACAAGCCCATTGCTTTAGTCCTACCAGCCTCTCAGCACACAGGCCTTTCTCTGGAGATGTGCATGTCTACTTGCTTATGCCTACATGAAGGATCTACAAAGGTATGTAAAGTAGCTTGGGGTGGTAAGGTGATGCTCAAATCTACAAACACAAGGTCTACCACTGTAAGGACTCATAATATGATTGTCATTAATCATAACTTATGGACCACTTTCTTGGCCAACAGTAGGTACATCACACAACTAACTTTTATCATTTACCCAGTTTTTGTTATGTAACCAGTGTTACCTGTGGTTCAGGGACATTTGGATGTCTGTGGCGTCTTGCGACTCCAACTAAATTGTCATAGTAGGTGAAGTTGACAGCTTTTCCACAATCCAAATATTCGTCATCTGAGGGATCTCCAGTACCATCTATCCCTTCCTTGTCATCACCATTTTCTCTGCAAGATAAAATTGATATGATTTGAGCGAAACATTAGTATCATGTGGATATTGCTTGATTTTTTTTAATAAATGTGCACTGCCATTATTTTAATAGTTTAAGGCGGGTATTATTACGCAAAATTAACCAAACTAAGGATACAGCTTAGCTTAAGTTAATTGCTCAACATTATGACACAGTTACATGTACAGTGGTCACAAGCTGTCAAGCAAGTAAAGAAGGTAAGCTGTTCAGCTTACCTTATGCATTCACATATTTTTGGTTAATTTCACGCCATAATACCTGGTTTAAACGATTAAAAGTGAACATTGCTTTCTTTGTCTATACAGCACAATTTCTATTTTTACTTATTGTCAGGAATGCAGCTCAAATTTTTTTTGAGGCAATCCGTTTTCTGTGTCCAGCAGTGAATGAATATGGGCTGACGATGATGAATCTATTTTCTCCAGAATTATAAACCTACCATTTTTGTAACAACAGGTTTTATACAATATGACATGTCATGTTTTATAATTAACTGACTGTGCAATCATTAAAGTCTACTATGTAGGATATAGTAGCAAACAAGTAATGGTTATAGCCATTATTACAATAAACAATATATTTTACTTATTCACTAGTTGGTACAGTGCCACCCGAATCACATACCAGATCCAAATAGCTCATAGTCTACATCTACAAGGAGGTGTAAGCAGTTAGTCTTACCTTTGCTGTTCATACATCTGACAGTCCACACAGAACATGTCAAAGCCATGTTTCGTCCAAGTGTTTCCATAATAGACAGTTGAAGTAACAATGTTGAAAACTGTGTCCTCTTCAACTGAGGGTTTTTCCCCCTCCTGAAAATTATTGCAATGTAGTGATTGAATAACAACAAATGGTTAAAGATCAATAGAGATACAGTAAATATGTTTTTTTGCAATACCACTTATTGTAAACATAGTTTATGGGAATGTAAAGGTAGATCTTCAGGAATTGCTTATGCAGGAAAGTAATGATTATGTAAAGTAACATTTGAGGGTAGGGTAACCTACCTGTTGGCTTATGGTGCCATCAATAATTTTTCCTTCCTCAGGGCTTAGCTTCCACACGGTAGATGTACGAGAATTGGTAACAATTATTTGGAAAGAAAATATATAGAGAGCCAAACAAGTGAAATATGGTGCGTCCCACATTTCTATGATTTTCTGTTACAGTAATACACTATCAAATCATTATACCATGTAACAAAAACTAAGCTGAGCGAAGTTAACAATACGATTCACTCTGTAATCTTGATTTATTTACGAAATTAGCAGGATAAACGCTCCCAAAGTTTGCCTTTGATTTTCCAAATTATGACATTGATTTTTTTAAATTGGTGCAGAGCTTTTAAAAATAACAAGCGCAGAAAATTTGTGTTTCAGCCCACAATATGTACACAGATCATAAGACTTTTATATCATTTCGAATGGTACAGCCAATGAAATCACAATAGGTTATGTCCTATGAGACTGATACAGTTGTCATTATGGCCTAAAGTATTGACACACGATTGACATTATCAAAAATCGAGTCAAATGGGACGCACGACTTGTTTTGTTGATATTGCGATTATTACTTATTAAATTAATTGAGTTCGGAGTCTACCAAATGTGAAACAATCTACAATGAAGAAAGAACGTACCGGCGATAATAGTCGCCCATTCAAATTATAAGTATTCATTCAGGGTTAACACTAAATTGTGAACCATGGTGATGAATAGAAAAACTAATTTTATCTTTTATTTCCACAGCCCATCAAATATTGAGTCTCACTGGCATTAGCTTCGAGAGGAAAAGTATAATAGTGAGTTGAACTAGATCCACACTTGTTTTATTTTACCAAAACAACAGACTTAAAATTGCAGGCACTACTAAATTACATATTTCATGTTACAGGGATTTGTAGAATTAACAGTGGTTCCATTGAAAGACAATCTGCGATACATAAGAATAAATGCTAAGCAATGTCGAGTGTACAGGGTGTGTTTGAATGATCAATATGAAGCCAACTTCCAATACTTTGACCCATTTCTAGATATTTGTTTATCTGATTCCCATGCGTAAGTATTGAACAAGTTATGTGTGTTTTGTAGTAATTATAAGGCTTTTATAAAATTTCTGACCATACCTTTTTGTAGTCTTTAGATAGTAAATATACATATAAGCTAACTCATTTAGATGTAGATAATATGGGGCTTTTACTGCAGTTTCACATTCAATGCGCCTATTGTTTTAATGTAACCTACCTCATATCATCATCAGCCACATGATGTCTACTGCTGGACGCAGGTGTCCCCTAATGAGACCTACCTCATATTATTATGTCTAATGTCTTGCTTAAGTTTAAGCTTTGAGTTTGGATAAAGTATCAGTTACCTGATGCCCTTGTGTCTATATCCATAAATATAACTTCACTGGAGGGTTTAAAACATTATTTTAATTTAGTAAAAACCTTTCATCAGTTTATTTTTACTGATATAAAGAAGTTGATTCTGTCAGTTGAGTCCAATTTAATGGCCATGTTAACATTAGAATTGTTAACCGTTGAGGTATATACAAGGGCACAACTTCAGACAAGGTGGACAATGTTTTGTGCAAGATGGCTTATAGAGGCTAGAAGCGAGATGCAGAAACCAAATAACAGTGCCATGCAATTAAACAGGTCTATCTCCAGCAGTGGACAAATATGGGGTAAAAATGTTGATAAGTGTTGGTGTAATGCACCTTTAAGTAAACCACATGTTTATTTACCACATATTTATTCCAGACAATCGTTGGAAGTATTCTCCCAATACCACTTGAGCGCTGCACAGAAGACAGACCCAGATCATAATGCTGGTGAACTGCACATTCAGATCCCTGATGAGGCGGCACACCTTGTCGGGGAGGGTAGAGGTCTCAGGATTGGAATTGAGTTCTCCTTGGAGTCACCTCAGGGTGGGCTGCACTTTGTTGTTCCTGAGGGAGAAGGGACCTTGGTTGAGGTAAAGCTGTGAATAAAATCTGTCTATTTTATTATGTACATAAACTCAAAGTGACAATTGTGACAATTGTTGCAGACCAAATCTAAAACTTGCAGAACAAATACATTGTATAGTGCTGTATTATTCCTAATTGACAACTTGTATTTTTTATAAGGTAGTAAAAGGAAGAAACCATTTCACTATTTCCCTTTACAAAAACAAAAACAGATCTTTCTCCCGTGCTTAAATGTGTAGAAAAATGGAAATATGTGTTATGTTGTCACTTGTTAATTATTTTGCACAATTTGCAATGACATGGAATTTCGCTTATGCAAACCGGCTATCAAAATAATAATTGAATGAAAACTATTCTTAAAATGAAAATGAAAAAATATGCGTCCCTTATTTTGCACTTTTCTTTAATATTTCCTTGAAAAAAGAAATGTTGTCATTTGGATATCATAATTCTATTCAACATTTGAATTGTCCTCTTAATATAAAATAAATATTTTTTTTTTAAATATT
>SJJU01016054.1:13302-27082 GCA_012932125.1 Conopomorpha cramerella
CCATGCCTGTATCAATGACTTATAACCACATTTTGAATAAATTATGAATGAATTCAGTTTTTGTAAAATATATTCTTGATTGCAATCTTCTAAAATGTACTTGATCCCTAGACACTTTTGACGTGTGTATTTTCTTTAAAGGCGCGACTTCCACGAATAATTCCAAGACCAAAATTAGGCAAATCGGTCCAGTCGTTCTCCACTTTTAGCGAGACTAACGAACAGCAATTAATTTTTATACTTTACATAAACCAGATAGCGACATAGGCTGTATTTTATCCCTAAAATCTCTCGGAACATTTGTACATATGTGCATTTCTTGTCAACCAGGTGCCCCTCACAGCTAAGCAGAAGGAGGCTATCAAGCTTCAGACAGCCAAGGAGAACGCCATTCGAGAGAAATTGACAGCTGTAAGTTTAATTGACTCAGTTTTCACCAATGTCCGACTTTACAATCGACTACTACGAAATTTTCATTATTTTTTAACTAATGTATTGCTAAAAATACGATACAAAAATATCAATATTATTTAATGTGTTTTAATGTAGTCTTTCGACTCCCATGTTTTAGACCTGCATGAAATAAATAAATAAATATTTTACAACAACACACACATTGCCTTCATCCCATGTTAAGTAGCTAAAGCACTTGTGTTATGGAAATCAGACAACGAAATATACTTACTTAAATACTTTTTTTTTCTCTTTTAAATACATACTTATATAAATAAAACACCCAGACACATCCAACAAGCACTTAAAAGCTCATCACCTAAATACCTGCCAGCGGTGGGAATCGAACCCACGGCCCTATGGAGCAGAGACAGACATGCTGACTACTACACCAACGGGCCTGTCTTACTGGGCTGAATGATTCAAATTTTATTTAATCAACTAGAAACAAGCCTTAATATAAGCTACTAAAATATCCATTTACTTTCAGAAAGCAGCCCACATGTTCTCTTACGGTCACTCAGCTCGTCTATGGTTTCCCTGCGTAGACAGTTACGCCGAACCATGCACATGGAAACTAGAATTCACAGTTGACGAGTGTTTGACAGCGGTGTCTTGCGGCGACCTGGTTGACGTTGTGTATACTCCAGATCACAGGAGGAAAACTTTCCACTATATTGTCAACACGCCGGCTTGTGCGCCTAATATTGCGTTAGCTATAGGGTACGTAAATGTTTTATACTTTGGGAATTTCTCTGCTGTTAGTTATTTACGTTAACCCTTAATCAAACAAGGTTAGGTGTTTTTCTGATGGATTTTGGACTTGACGTTTGTCATTCTAATTACCAACTCCATAACATAAACCCTGGTGATGTTTATCATAAAATCTAGCTTTTAAGTATAATGTGAAATTATTGGTTACTGTTTAAATAGCTTGTACTGAACGGGCTCTAAATAATAAGGAAAGGGGCCTAATTCTACTGACTATAATAAATGAAATTGCTATTTATTAAGTACTATAACGATAAATCTAACAGGGATAATCCCACCACCACCCAAGCCCTGCCTGCCTCTCGGCGTACGGGCCATTCTCTGGAGACGTCTACTTGCTTTTGCCTCTTTTCAACGCACACGTTTTCTTGACTCCATACAAATTATCTTTAACCGTCCCTGTTTTGTTGCCAACTCTCCCCCTTCTGGGGCATGACGACTATAACGATAAATAACAAAAAATAACAAGGGATTATAAAAGTGGTAGCTTAAGGGAAGTCACCCTCAGAGCAACACAAAAATGTGCGTGGCGCATTTCGCCTCTACACGAGGCATCCTCAAGCTTGTTAACCCAGTCTGAGCTATATTTTTTCATTTTCTTTGTACAAAATTTTCAGACCGTTCGAACCGTACGTGGATCCGTTCATGAACGAAGTGACACACTACTGTCTTCCAAACCTGATGCAGATACTGAAGAATACAGTGAGGTTCCTCCACGAGGCCTTTGAGTTCTACGAGGAGACACTCTCCACAAGATATCCATATCCTAGCTATAAACAAGTTTTCGTTGATGAGGTAAGTTATTGTATTTAGATTTGATTTCTTTAAATTAAACATCCACGAATATTGATGATTTTACAATAAAAAAAACTAATAAAGAGTATTCTCAGAAAAAAATCAATTAAAGAGCAAGTCCGAAGACGAACGATCATAGAATAAAGTAGAGAGTAGTAGAGTTAAAATAAAATAGTTTTAATATAATCTTCGACAGATAGATTTTTTTTAGAAAACTCTTAATTGTGTTACACGTGCTGCAGGGGCGTATACATAATGCTATAATTACTCAGTTTGTTTACAGTATACTCATACTCGAGTTTGTATTAATATCAACTATCAAAAACGATCACTAAAACGACGTGTATTATAATGTCTGTATTAAAAGAGCGAGTTAATCAAAGTTGAAGCGTATAAAAGATTTGAGCTACACTACCTCAAACCTTTTCAATGTTCATATAAGTGTACACGAAATTTTCTCCAACCCCCAGATTGAAGAACCAGCAACGGCCTACACGACAATGTCTATAATGAGTACACACCTCCTCCACTCCATAGCCATCATAGATCAAACATACACCACCAGAAGGGTCATGGCTAAAGCGGTGGCCGAACAGTTCTTCGGCTGCTTCATAACAATGCAGAACTGGTCCGATCTGTGGCTAGCTAAAGGCATACCGGAGTACCTTAGCGGCTTGTACGCGAAAAAGATCTTTGGCAACAACGAATATAGGTACTGGATGCACCAGGAGTTGCAGGAGGTGAGTTGGGTTTGCGTAATTTCAACTTAAATAAATTGCTTAGAAAGAGAAAAACTGAGGGTGCTATGGCGCTTGCAAGAATTTCCATTCTATAATTATTTTAACGTGGTAAAATGTAACGAAAGCAGTGACAACTACATTCGATTTTTGTAGAGTTTGAAATTTCCCCATTACAAGGCAATGTTTCTTCTCCAGGTGGTACAATATGAAGAACAGTACGGCGGCATAGTGTTGGACCCGTGGCAGCTTCCCGCCAGCGGTCAGCGGATAGAGCAGAAAGACATGTTCTATTTCCCTGTCAGAAACATCTACACTATGTCTCCTAGATATATCGAGGTGAGATGTGAATAGAAACCGGATGTCATGTATGAAAAGATGTATGAATGTAGATGAAGCGAAAGGGGTATGTCAGGACCGTGACAAATGGAGATCTGTAGTCTCTGCCTACCCCTCTGGGAGACAGGCGTGAAGTGTATGTATGTGAATAGAGTTCAATAATGTAATGTATTTTTTTTAATAGAAGTGGACATTGTATTGTTTTTTTTTTCGGGCATAACGGCGTAATATTTTTAAAGATAAACTAGAGCTTGCCTATGGCTTTTGCTCGAAGTTTCATACTTATTGGTCCGCCATTGTACTCGGTAAAATCATCATCATTATCATGATGATTTTGATTTTATGATCATGTTTTTTTTTGTATATTATTTTTCCGAGGAATATTAAATAAGGGACCGGGAGAGGGGCATTTTATTAAATTTTCACAGTAATTTTCATTCATAATGTTTATTTTGAAAACCGGCTTGCATAAGCGACATTGCTCTGTGCAAAATAATTAATGCCTTAATGCAATGATAAAAACTATTACTTTTATGCTGTTCTGCTGCTATTACGGCATACAATGTCAATCCATTTGAATGAATAGTTCTATTTTATTTTAAAATAAACCCTAAACATAGACCATAAAGTTAGGCACGATCCAGTGACGTCATGACGTATATTTCACATTCTCTCCGAATTTACGCATGGAAAAATCTGCTTTGTTTTCTTAGCATCCTGAAAGGGAAATACTCAAACGGTTTCGTCCTTTACTAGCTTATGAAAAATGTAATGTTGTCAATTAGTGCACGAAACTCTTTGGCCACAAAAACCTCGAGAGTTGAAAAAGGAGAAAGGGGCTTAGCAATAGTGTACGCGCCTACATGTTATGCGTACGTGCTTACCTAACTACCCACATATGCCTACCGCGAGGGGGGTGAGGAAGACTGGAGAGGGAGCAGCCGCGCGGGGACGGATATACGCTTTCAAGCGGGGACATTGCCATCAACCACTCACCTCGTCTCACGCGCACCTAAACTATTGATCAAATATATAAGTATATTCACTGTAAAATCGTGCTTAATACCATCAATATATCATGCCTACATTTTATTTGTCTGCATAGACAAATAGCGCCATTAATATTAAGTTTTCCTTCTCAGGTCCACCGGAAAAAGTCCCACTTAATCCTACGCATGTTGGAGCAAAGGATCGGCCAGGAACTGCTGTTGCAAGTGTTCAACAAACAGTTGTCCCTAGCGACCAATGCTGCCAGCACTAAAATAGGCTCGGGGCTCTGGGGGCACTTGCTTCTGTCGACCAATCTGTTCGTAAAGGCCATTTTCACTGTTACTGGCAAGGATATGGCAGTGTTTGTGGACCAGTGGGTCCGGACTGGTGGACACGCGAAATTCACCCTTACGTCATACTTCAATAGGAAACGGTGAGTGTTAATTTTACCTCTCAGTTACGGTCGTCCGAGAAAGTGGTTTATTGGTTTTAAACATCATTATGGTAGAGTAATTATATTCTAAGAAGTAATCAATTAAGCCTTCATGAGTTTTCGTCCCCATTAAATTTAAAATAAAAAATAGGTTTGTTTTGATAGACACAAGGATGATTTAAATTTACGGCTTATAAGTACGTAAAAGGCGAAAGCTAACAATTCGTAGAACAATGCTCTTTAAACAAACAAAAAAATCGATTTTAACCTCAATCGTGGTAGATTTGGGAACTACAGTTCGAAAATTTCCTTGACATTTATATTATCTTGAGATGTACAAAATTATACATTCTTATCTTATCCCTAAGTGAATAATGAAATACTATGTATGTATGTATATATAATGTTTTAATAAGTTAAATTTACAATATAATAATAACTAGTAGACGCCCTGCGATTTCTTTCGCGCAATTTCAGTAATTTGTGCAAAATACAACACCCACTATATAGCATCGCGTCCCACAGGATCGGGATAAAAAGTACCACCAATTCTCAACCAAATCGGTTCAGCCGTTATTGAGTTATAAGTGGAGTAACTAACACGACTTTCTTTTATATTTATAGATTATTATGTGACGACTCTACTCTCTATGGGCCCATAGAGAGTAGAGTCGTCACATAATAATGTGAACGAATTTTTTAAATTTTTTATAATTTATTATTTTTCTCTATATAATTATTCAGAAACACAGTGGAGTTAGAGATTCGTCAGGACGCAGTCCACGAGCGCGGTATAAGAAAATACGTGGGTCCACTTCTAGTGCAGTTGCAAGAGTTAGACGGCACGTTCAAGCACACATTGCAAATTGAGAACACGGTGGTGAAGGCCGACATCACCTGCCACAGCAAGAGCAGAAGGAACAAGAAGAAGAAGATACCCCTCTGCACCGGAGAAGAGGTTGACATGGATTTGTCGGCTATGGAGTGAGTTAATAAACGTTATTACCTGGTATTTTTTGTTTTTTACCGTAAAACTGGTGGACAGCAGCGCAAAATCGGGAATAGTGGAGAAAGGGAAGAGAGGCCTTTGCCCTGCAGTGGGATCCAATAGGCTATTAATAATAATAATATGATGGTATCATCCAGGGGACATTGGCGGGTTTATGTAGAACGGAACGTAGAATCCACGAAAAAAACATTTTTTTCTAAAGAATGGAAGAAGATGGGTTTAGTTACCATCCTTTTCATTTTTCTATTATGTTTTTAAAATTTTCGCCCAATTTAAAATAAAACATCCCCCCTAAAGGGTGGCCCTTTGGATACCTTGTTACCCGCACTCAGTGTTCCTTAGCTTTGATGATCAGCTAGACTAGAATTTCTTCGACGGTCTGTTTACGATTTTTCACAGTACGTATATTGATTCTTATGATTGGACATCTAACTAGTATTTTACAGCGTTTTGTACGATTTTTCCCGTTGTAGGGAAGGTGTAACAGTACAGTTATACGAAGTACCAAATTTTTTATCGACTGTAAAATTAAAATACTAAAACCGTAAAAAAAAATCGCAGCGACTCACCAGTCCTATGGATTCGACTGGACCCGGAGATGTCTCTTCTACGCGCCTGCATCATCACACAACCGGACTACCAGTGGCAGTACCAGTTGCGTCACGAGCGTGACGTCACAGCTCAGAGTGAGGCCATAGACGCTATGCACAACTTCCCCTCGTCGGCCACCAGGAAGGCGTTGACCGACACCATAGAGAATGAACAAGTGTACTACAAAGTTAGATGTAAAGCCGCGCACTGTTTGACTAAGGTTGGTTATTATATTAACATTTTACGGACGCCAAATTATACATTTTGTTTTCGTGATTTTGAATTCTGTTCTGAATACAGAAAATATGTTGTCTGAAAATACGAAAATAGCCGCTAAAAGTTTAATTATTGTACGAAGTTTGAAAGATGATTGAAACTCAATATTGTTCACCGGGCGTATAGGCGCGAATATAACCAAAGACAAGCTCTTTGCTTACCCATTTTACTCGACGTTTTGACGCAGTTGCATGCGTCGTGGTCACGAGTGGACTGGAGTGCGGCGGCTGCGACGTTCCCTGGTTTACACCCGGTGAACAATATTGAATTATAATGTCTGTGCGCGTTTCATTAAAAAAAGATGATTGAAAGTTTGAAACACAATGAATTGATTGTGTTAAAAAAAAATACACACAGAACAAAAAATCTTGGTCACTACGACTAAGATTGAAAAGGGAAACGCTCGTCGTCCATACGGTGAAACTAAAGAAAGCTATTCATATGTGTGATGTAAGAGTGAGTAGATGTCGACCCAGAAGGACATACATTGTCCAAATTGGGGATGTCGGTGACGGAAGTTGGTACGAAAAGTATCCGAAAACTGCTATCGAAATAAATGGAAACTTGTCGAACTTACGAAGGTACCAAAGGCCCATCACATGAGCCAATAAAATAACAACTTTTTATACAAGGTGACATTTTCGAGATCAGCCAAACTGAAAAAACAGGATCTTCGTGTATGTGTCATAACGAGACTTGGCATTGTTGCTTTGGTAACGTTTCATAAATTATTTTTTAATAAACGCGATTCAAAAGTGCACTATTAACTTACTATACATCGAACATTTCAGACCAATTATGTTTTTTTTTTAAGAAAAAGTGTGCCAGTTTTTATTGGCAAAAATGGGTTCGCCTAATGATTTCTAAGGTCTGGAAAATGTATTGCAGGTGGCGAATTTGTCACGTTGTACACCCATTGATCTTACTAGACATTGCACAATGTAGCGAACACTGTATATTTTATCAATCATTTTTCTCCTTAGGTAGCAAATGCGATGGTGAGCACATGGGCGGGTCCGCCAGCCATGTCGACGATATTCCGCAAAATGTTCGGCTCCTTCGCTGCACCGCACATAATAAAACAGAACAATTTTGACAACTTAATGCATTACTTCCTTCAGAAGACAATACCTGTCGCCATGGCAGGTAAGAATTTGTTTTCTTAAATTACTTTACTTACAGCGCCATCTGTTGATTAATAAGAGTTTTTATTTATTTTCACACGATAAACTTTTTTTGGGGAGAGATCCGATCTTTGCATGACTAACAATTCAGAAACTTACTACAATTCACAACGAAATTGGTCAAACAACTAGACTTAGATCTCTTACAGTCTTTTTCACCAATGATGAATCCGGTGACGTTTCCTACATTCCAGTGAATGCGTTTTTTCGGTAGGCATTATCAAACGTATAATTAGGTACGTTTTAAAATCAATAAATAAATCACATAGTACGATATTATTGTTGTAATATACAAAGCAAATATTATTTAGTAATTTATCCTGCTTTTAATGAGTTTTCCTAGAAAAAAAGAACAAATTCAATAATTTCAGTTTGCATGGAAAGAAACGTTCCGATCGAGAGATGTCCTTCCTTGAAATCGTAAAATCAGCCATCTTGAAAATCGGCCATTACTCGACTAGTAAAATATAAATCCTTCCTCTTGAAACTCTGAAATCGATTTACGTTCCTATGAAATCAAAAATCGATTACTTCCGAATATCGATTTTATTCTCATAGATCCTCTACACGCGAAAATTTGATAGACGTCACCGGATTCATCATTGGTGAAAAAGACTGTAGGTAAGACTTGGTATTCAGACGATCTAAGTCTCAAAACTGTCATAATGCATTGTAATCTCAGTCTCAGCAATACACAGTTGAGAAATAGTTTCATGAGAGTGGGCCAAATAGTTTCTTTCAAATCGGGTTCTCAGAGCGGTCTCACCGTAGGTTTGACACCATTTTACTCTGTGGCAAGAAGCCTTTAAATATCATTTTGACCTGTGTGCCGTTTGACAGTTTTTTTTATTTTTAACCGACTTCAAAAAAGGAGGAGGTTCTCAATTCGACCGTATATATGCTTTTTTTTTTTTATGTTTGTTCGCGGATAACTTCGTCGTTTATGAACCGATTTTGAAAATTCTTTTTGCATTCGACAGGGTTTACTTTCAAGATGGTCCCATTAAAATTTTATCTAAATTGGTTCAGTACTTTAGATTTAATTTTTTTTATGTTTGTTCGAGGATAACTTCGTCGTTTATGGACTGATTTTGAAAATTCTTTTTGCATTCGATAGGGTTTACTTTCAAGATGGTCCCATTAAAATTTTATCTAAATTGATTCAGTACTTTAGATTTTATCCCAACTAACAGAATAAGAACTAACGAAGATGTCATCTAGATATCATTACCAAGCAATGTCGCATTGTAGGTACTATGATTTATCCATAGTGTTGAACATTACAAAAACAAAAAGTAAAAATAAAAGTCTTAATTTTTTTTTCTTCGTTTCTCCTTGAGCATCCTTGTTCGGTCGACCCATCACTCAAAATCGAAAAAATAAAATAGTTTTAACAAAAAAAGAACCGACTTCAACCCGTAAACTAAAAAGTAAAAAATAAATTTATTTCTTACAAAGTAATACGTATGAAAATACATTTAAGTTGTTCAATAAAAATACCTGATTAAATAATTATTTTAAAATATTGAAGTCGGTGCCAAGTACCAATCTTGACCTGTGTGCCGTTTGACAGTTTTTTTTATTTTCCTAACCCAAGAAAATAAACAATTATAGTTTGATTTGTTTAATTTCTTGGGTTAAGAAAATAAAAATTATAACTATAGCTGAAAAGAATTGCAGAACTGACAGTCTTCGATAAATTATTATCAAATAACGTACGTAACTAACGCAAATTTAACGTAAACATTTCCTTACCCACAGGTCTCAGGAACATACACGGCATATGTCCACCGGAAGTCGTGAAGTTCCTTCTCGACCTGTTCAAGTATAATGACAACTCAAAGAATCATTTCTCCGACAACTATTACCGAGCGGCGCTTGTCGACGCACTGGCTGCTACGATTACACCTGTTATCGCTGTCTTACAACCAGTAAGTATGATGTTTAGATAAACTCACATTCTGAATCCTTAGTAAATTGGACAAGACACTTAGATAGTATGTTTACTAGGTCGCTTTTAGCCTGACAATGAGCTCTCGTTTCGTGCAAGAACACCCAAAAAATAGGTAGGGTGCATAACTGAGCTACAAACAATACTTTGGGGTACATGCCCCACCGCGCTCATGGTGAATAGTGATGGGCATTCATCGTGCAGTAGGTCGAGGTTTGTTTTTTCAATTCGAATATATGAAAATAATTCTGTAGGCATACACTTACGACAGAGGAAATGTATTTATTTATATGTTTAGGACATCCAACAAGACACACATGTACACATACAATAAACAAAATAATAATATAATGAATTACCACAAGATTACAAGCAGTCCTAATAACAGGCTATGTGAACAGAAATAAAAAGCGAAACATCACTGCTGGAGTTATCGGGATAGCTATCCCCTATGGAACCCTTCTGAAACCCTTTTTGGTGGTGTCGTATGAGGGAGTTGCGGCAAAAGAACTTCTAAACTTCGCTTAGGTGTTTAGATTTGTGAATTTTACAATTATGAACGCAAATTATTTTCTGCAGGGTGCACCAATAACAGTCGATTCTTTATCTTCGGACACAAAACTTGTTCTGGAAGAGATAACAAAAGTACTGAACCTGGATAAAGTGTTGCCATGTTACAAAAACACTGTGACTGTCAGCTGTTTGAGGGCAATAAGGAGGTTGCAACAGTGCGGCCACTTGCCAAGCATACCTACAATATTCAGAGCGTATGCGCAGTATGGACAGTATATTGGTAAGATTTATAATATTTCTTTTATGGATCTGATTCATATCATATCATTTATTGCACTCATGTTGAAAGTAAGATGTTACAGAGTAAAAAGTATCAAACATGAACCCTGTTAGGGCATAGCAAACATTTTTTACTTACATACTAGGAAATAGAATTTATGATTGATAGATTGTTGCTACACATCGCCTCGTATTCTTTCCATAAAGGAAGAAACTAAAGTTTGTCGCTACTTTCGCTTTTTTATGAAAAAAAAAAAACAAAATAGCTAAATCGTCGCAATTCACAAGTAACATCAATTTGTTCTGACCGAAATGAATGTAGCAAAATGTACTTATGTAATGTTAGATTCATGTAACAAAATGTGTCGTTTGGTTTCAAAGTGCATCATCTCTAAAAAACTATAAATTGAAACTAGTAATACCATTTTTTTAAATTACTTATTCTTTTTTTTAAATTCTACATTCGTTATTCATCAAAACAATTCAAACCAAATTGACACTTAGTTAGAGACAATTAGGCCTAAAAGCTAAAATTCCTTTACAAATCATCTCCCCTTCCTTATCACACACGAGGTGCAACTCAAATCCTAAAAACGTATATTATGCATAAAATTATCAGGCATACAATTAATTATACTAAAAATTATCAGGCATACAATTATACATAAAATTATCAAGTATACAAGCTTGCATAAAATTATCAAGCGCAACTCTGTCAACAGACGTGCGCCTAGCGGCCTTCGAATGCCTAGTGGAGTTCGTGAAAGTGGACGGCAAACCGGAAGACCTCAGTTCCCTCCTCACGGCGGTGGAGACTGACCCGGACCCCTGCGTCAGACACGGCTTAGCGAGGATGTTGATCAGCACGCCGCCTTTCGAGAGGGCCCAGCGACATCGCTTGGACACTGAGGCTGTGGTTCATAGGTACATTATGTCTGTTTAACCCTTAATCAGACAAGGTTCGGTGTTTTTCTGAAGGATTTTGGACTCTATTATTATTATTTAATTTATTTATTTATTTATCAGACAACTTAAGTCCAAACAGACAATTAACGTTTGTTATTCCAATTACCGACTCCATCACATAAACCCGGGGGATGTTTATCATAAAATCTAGCTTTTATGTACAATGTGAAATTATTCTTTACTGTTTAAATAGGTATGTGTCCTGTAGTGTTACATACCTTATGTGATTATTCTGTGATAACTTCTCTGAAATCTTTAGATAATTCCAGTGAAGACAATAGGGTTCAAAGTATGTGTTGGTAAAGTGGCAATATACTAGTCTTTGTTTGATTAAGGGTTAATTATTACTCAGTCATAGAGTTATAGGATGTAAGTAGATAGAATGCGTCAGCTGTCTTTCTTTCGTAGGAGACGACTATAGGATATAGAGATTTAGATTGATTGAGGCTATGAGCAAGCTAATGGGGAATTTTCTTTGACGTTTCTCTGACAGATTTCCGGGCGGAGAACTGTCATTACTGTCATACTTTACAAACAAAGTTATATAATATGTCTGTTTAATTATTATACACCCAGTGTTCTGGGATGTAGATGGAATGCGTCAGCTGTCTTTCTTTCGTAGGAGCAGACTATAGGGTATAGAGATTTAAATTGATTGAGGCTATGAGCAAGCTAATGGGGAGTTTGCTTTGACGTTTCTCTGACAGATTTCCGGGCGGAGAAATGTCATTACTGTCATACTTTACAAACAAAGTTTGACAGTAATGACAGTGTCCGACCAAAAAAAACAGAAAAACGTCAAAAAAATTCCCCATTGTAACTGAAGACTAACGAGTTCCTTATTATTCTAAATGTCGCCGAAGGGTCGTTGTGATCCTACGGCTCTGACCCTCTTTTTGAAGATTTAGGACGTGAACGTATGTAGTTGTTCATGTGAACACTGAATGTCAGGGAAATAATGGCTTAGGAGACACGATAATGATCAAGCGTTTGACCGCCATCCTGCCTGATGTAAAGCAGCGATGTGGTCTACGATGGAGCACACTTGTTCATTAGGTATTTACCCCAGTGACATGAGGACCTTCAAGACTGTACTGGTACGCCTGGTACGGATGAAGTTTAAGATCAGGTCTGCCCACAATGCCACATGTTTTCAAACATTCAGTCTATTAGAAATGATGGACGATTGAAGAATTTATGCATCAAGCATACTAAGGTACAATTTAGATGTTCGTTTGTAATTCATAAGTATGGCTTATTCCGTCCCTTACAACAATAGTTTTATTGTGATGATCGTAAATTATGAATTACCTAATCCTAATTACTAAAAGGCTTAAACATAGTTAGCGGTGCATACTATGTATTATTTATTACATTACCGTGTTAAAGGATTTGTTTGTATACCGTATCAATCACTATACATAGTATATATGTCCCTATGTATGCTTAGAATTGCGATATTCAAAACAACATCAGATTATGGTGCGTTTTTTAATAGATAGAGTAATTCATGGGGAAATATTATATGTATGATACATACATATTAGACGTAGAACCGATGACCGTTGGGGAAAACGAGTTCTCGAGTGGAGACCGCGTCTCAGCAAACGGAGTGTAGGACGCCCTCTGGAAAGGTGGACTGATGATCTACGCAAGATGTCTGGCAGAATGGCAGCTGGATACGAGAAGCCGAAAACACATCAATGGCTTGCAATTGGAGAGGCCTATCTCCAGCAGTGGACAAGTATGGGCTGATGATGATGATGATATGAGAAAAAAGATTATATTGGAGTTATGGTTCTAAATCTTGGTGTAGTAGATAGTATTATGAATTGAAATTAATACTGAAACAGCGCGAATTAAATCGCGGGGCGAGCTTTAGAGATATTGCCGTTCCTTTCATAGAAAGTCAATGTTAATGATTAAATTCTGTTACTAATATACATTCGCAAAACAGGTACACGTTTGGCGGTTCAGCTAGTAAACTTGTATGTTTTAACTTCTCTTCAGGCTATGGAACAATATAAACAGTCACCTGTCAAACGACTCGCGTCTCCGCTGCGACATGGTGGACCTCTACTACGCGCTGTACGGCAACAAGCGGCCGATATGCGTGCCCTTGCCCGAAATGCAAGCAATGATGAAACACATGCACAACAGAGAGAAAGAGAGGCTGGAGAGGGAGAAGCTGGAGAGAGAGAAGAAGGTGGAAGTTGAAATACCCGTCATAAAGCAGGAGGTTGTTGATGTAAGTTATTATAAATTGTTATATTTAATCATAATTCTTTCGTACATCCATGTTGCAGTTAGATTTGGCATTTTTTTTACAACCGGCCGCCTGCCTGACGTCAACCTTGGGTATCTTTTATGTTTAATTTCGTAGTTACCTCTACTAGATGAGTATGAATGTGGAAGGATACAAGGGAAGAGGGAGACTAAAGAAGGTATGGATGGACTGTGTGAAAAATGATATGTGCGTGAAAGGTGTAACTG
>SJJU01016058.1:0-17509 GCA_012932125.1 Conopomorpha cramerella
ATAAAACAAACAGTTTTGGTCGGATCACACCCGATCTACTCCGCGTCGTAGCGGAGCGTTCCGTTGTAGGCCAACACTCACAACCAATAAGCCAAGCAGAGTATGCATGATATTTATTAGTGTACTTCATACATTACATCTACCTTTTACGAAATTATTAAATAACAGAATCTTTCTTCATTTAATCGTGACATCACTAAATTTAAATAATAACTTTTATAACAAATAATTAACAGGTAACAAATCTAATGAACACTGTCTTTGTTAGTACCGTCCAAAGACTCCTCATCTACTCTATCATAGCACACGGTCCATTGCCCTTCTACCTTCTTTAGGTGCATCACATTTCTACGTAATTGTTGTCCGTCGCAGTTCTCTAACTGTACATCGTTGCCTTCCTTTTCGATCACGATGCGGCTTGTCATTGAATGTTGATGTGAGATTATTCTCTCTAATCATATTTTAACATATACCTTATCTCCAACTGTAACATCAGATTCGGTAGCGTGCCTTGTTCGATCTGCGTATTCCTTTGGCTTCCATTATCGTGTCTCTATCCTTTGTCTCTGAATCTATGTCTGCATATTCCACATCAACAATATAGAAGGTAGCTTGTCCTTGAAATGACGTCTATAAAAAGCTCTTGTGGAGTTTTTTCTGTGACAGAATGCTATACATCATCAAATACTTAGGAAGGTCGTCTTGCCAATCTGACCGCTGACTTTGGCTTATACGAAGTCTCTTTAGTGTATCGCGGTTTTGTCTTTAAACCTCGCCGTTTTGTTTAGACCAGTAAGGAATGCTATGGAACAATCGTACCCCAAACTCTTTGCTGAAAGACACAAATTCGGTACTGGTGAACTGTCTACCGATGTCGCATGTAATACTGGTGTCCCTAATCTGGAAAAGATCTCCTTAAGTATAAATATTGTACGAGCTGATTATATTATTTTTGTAATTTGTATCTCCTTATACCTATTAATTTAATCGACAATGACTAAAATGTAGTGTTCACTTGGTAATGGTCCCAGATAATCTATAGACATCTATCCATGGTTGTATCAGAAATTGACGTCTTCGCAGATATTTTGGTGGATTTGCAGCAGAAACCAAAGTGCAGCCTTTACAAGACCTGACATAATGTTCAGCATCTTAGTCAATTTTAGGCCACCAAACCTTCGATCGCAGTCGAGTTTTCATTGCAACTAAGCTTGGATGACGTTCGTGAACAGCTACTAGAACTTTTTTTTTCTTAAAATGGTTGGAAATACCAGTTTTATTACCCTGTAAAAGAACCTCATGTAGAAAACAGAGTTTATGTTCAAAAGCTTTATTACTTTATATTTGGTCCTAGCTATTATTATAGATTCCGTCCTAACTAATCTTATATCTCGATCTACCTCACAAGCTTGCCTAAGTTTGGGTTACCGCGATGGGCCGAGATTGGTCTACCACCAGAACCACATAGTTGCCATCATCGAACGAACATGGTGACTGTTCAATGGTACATAATCGCGACATAGGATCAGACATATTTTCAAATGCATACCGGAGGGGTATTTGATTCTCGCACCTGGCTTTTAAACAGTTCCGATTATGACTTACTAAAGGCTTATAATCACTGAAAAGTTCAATTATGTCCTTACCAAATAGATACATATCGAAATGTTCGATTGCCCACACTACGCTAGTGCTTCTTTTCCGATCTGACAATAACGCTTTTCTGGGTAGGTCAGACTCTTATTACCAAACGCACTAATACGCAGCCCATTTACCTACGTTATGTTAAACCTGCACAGCATACCGCAGGACTAGCATCAGCAAAGACTTGTGTCCGGTAGGTTTTACTCCCTCACCTCTGATAGCTTATGATCCAAAAGTTCACTAATTTCTTTAACCCTGGGCACACATTTAGCCTTATTTAGCACAGCATTATTGTCTTTTAAAAGGTCTAAAAGGTTTTTAAGTCTTACATCATGCTGGTCTTCATCACATCCGAATGTGACAATATCGTCTATAAAGTTCACTACACCCTCACAAGCACCAACAATCGTTCTAAGTTTTTTTTTAAACACGTGAGCGCAACACCATACAACACCGAACATTACACGTTTGTACCGGAATAGACCCTGGCTACGTATAAAAGTTGTTATAAACCTACTTTCTTCACTTAGTTCTAGTTGATGAAATAAATCTTTGAAACCTATTTTCAGTACCACGAGTCTTGATGTAGTGTCCTTGGCAATAAAATTTCGAGTGCCATTTTTAATAACATAAATCTACTTCCTTCTAATCTATTCATTTTCCTATCATAATCGACGAATCAAAAGATCCGAGGACAATCATAGGATCTTGACTACCGTAGGCAAGAAATTCCTTGAGTGGACTCTTTCGTTGATTTTCGACATGAACTCCATTCTTCTTTAGGACCTCCCACGTTTCGTCGTTGATTATGTATACTTGTTGCCAAAATGTTCTATCCATCTAATCCAATTTCACCCAAACTGCATTTCATAGTATCATCGCCGTCAATGTGAAATATGTAGTCCACTTCAGCTGGTATCACATTAGACTTTTTGGCACGATTTGCCCTAAAAGGAGCTTCCTCCACTTTTTCCATTCGAGTTCTACGAAATTTCCGGAAATGCCTAATTAACCCACATTTCAAACATTTCTTGTCGCGAGCATGAAAGTATTGACTGTTGCTGGAGTGTTTTTTACTGCAGCGAGAACAAGCAATCGATATTTCTCGACTTCATCGTGTCCAGACGATTTATAGACATCCTTTTGAAAAGTGGATTTATCAAAATTAACTAACTGTCACTGAACAGTTTCTAAAGCATTAGCTTCGGCTATAATTTTAGGTTACATCGTATCCTAAAGCAAATATCTTCCTTCGTAACTCTAACGACTCATACTTTTCGGTTATTTGATCAATCACGTGACCATCTGGTGCCGCAAGTTACACTTCGAACTCGGATGTCTAAGTCGCACGATGAACTTATCAAATTTTCCTCCAGTTTCTTAATTTAAAAGTCTGCACTGTTCTAACGTGGGCCCCCGTTATATTGTAGTAGATTTCTTGTAACGATAAACCATCTATATGTAAAAGCACGGTCCTTTTAATCTGTGTCTGTAATGTAACCTCTAATGCCGTGAGGTATACACACATCGTAAACCGACTGACATCGGCTCATCCTCGCAGTCTAAACTCTCTAATGTCGGTACGTGCGATAATATCTCTTAGGCTTGGGATTCATACTTGTGAAACCACATCACTACCATTAGGTTCCGTCTGATTTTCATAAAACTATCTCTTAGGCTTGGGATTCATACTTGTGAAACCATATCACTACCATTAGGTACCGTCCTGTTTTCATCAAACTATCTCTTGGCTTGGGATTCATACTTGTGAAACATATCACTACCATTAGGTACCGTCTGATTTTCAATCAAACTATCTCTTAGCCTTGGGATTCATACTTGTGAAACATATCACTAACATTAGGGTACGTCTGATTTTCATCAAACTATCTCTTAGGCTTGGGATTCATACTTGTGAAACCATGTCACTACCATTAGGTACCGTCTGATTTTCATCAAACTACCTCTTAGGCTTGGGATTCATACTTGTGAAACCATATCACTACCATTAGGTACCGTCTGATTTTCATCAAACTATCTCTTAGGCTTGGGATTCATACTTGTGAAACCATGTCACTACCATTAGGTACCGTCTGATTTTCATCAAACTACCTCTTAGGCTTGGGATTCATACTTGTGAAACCATATCACTACCATTAGGTACCGTCTGATTTTCATCAAACTATCTCTTAGGCTTGGGATTCATACTTGTGAAACCATATCACTACCATTAGGTTCCGTCTGATTTTCATCAAACTACCTCTTCTTTGAAATAGTAGGTACCGTCCGTCTATCATCGAACTACCATTTACTTTAGGTACTGTCCGATATTAATTGGACTACCTCTGATTTTATGTCACATCAAAAATTAATCGACATACCTTTAAAATTAGGTACCGTTCGATATTAATCGAACTAACTCTGACTTTAGGTACATCCGATATTAATCGAACTACCTTTGAATTTAGGTACCGTTCGATATTAATCGAACTACCTCTGAATTTAGGTATCGTTCGATATTAATCGAACTACCTCTGAATTTAGGTACCGTTCGATATTAATCGAACTACCTCTGAATTTAGGTACCGTTCGATATTAATCGAACTATCTCTGAATTTAGGTACCGTCCGATTTTCATCCGAACTACCTCTGTATTTAGGTACCGTCCGATTTTCATCGAACTACCTCTGAATTTAGGTACCGTCCGATTTTCATCCGAACTACCTCTGTATTTAGGTACCGTCCGATTTTCATCGAACTACCTCTGAATTTAGGTACCGTCCGATATTAATCGAACTACCTTTGAATTTAGGTACCGTCCGATATTAATCGAACTACCTTTGAATTTAGGTACCGTCCGATATTAATCGAACTACCTTTCATATAATTATTTCATATTTGTGTCGCTTAACAGCTCTAGTTACTAAACTCAAATATCATAATTGTTGCGAGGTAAGTCAATAAATAAGTAATCCTCTTACTCGTAGGAATTATAACAGTTACATTGGCATAGTTCAGTTACAACACAACATTTCTACATGACAACCTGTCAGGAAAACACGTAAACTGATCTAACAAACTGTTGACTAAATAGTATCAACTTTATAATAAAACCGTACCTAGGACTAAAAGCTTCTCATAGTGTTGGTACCTATGTAGGTATGCATTGCATCACCACAATACTAGGTAAAATCATAAACAGTGCATTTCATCTTAGTCCATTAATGTTTACAACATTCTCCCTCCAAATTATTTTTTTTTTTAAATCTTTACCACATCAATTTTTGGCTGAAAAATCTTTAGGTACTCTTATAATGTGGAACGTAAAAATGCTAGAGAAAAAAAAAAAGAAAAACCGTCATTTTATTGTGAACACTTTTATTTTGCTTTTTCCTCGGAATTAAAGCAAATTATCAGTAAATAATGGATATACATATTATGACGATCGTTTAGGTACCACTAAGTGTTATTTACATGCCAATTTAACAGTAAAAAAATAGTTTTCCTTTTAGATCAAAATGGCGCAACTTTTACAAACATTGTTGACTATGCCAATGAAACAGATTAATATTTTCCGATTTACCTCCAACATTATATGATTTATATATTTACTGGTACATACCTCTTAATTTTGAGTATCTGGCAGGGTCGCCACTTGTACAGGTCACTTTAGTACCAATAAAACAAATAGTTATGGTCGGATCACACCCGTTCTACTCGGCGTCGTAGCGGAGAGTGCAGTTGTAGGCCAACACTCACAACCAATAAGCCAAGCAGAGTATGCATGATATTTATTAGTGTACTTCATACATTACATAGGGATAATAATACTCCACTATAACCAGTTAAAATGGAAACGAATGAGGCTATATTGGCCTACCTACGCGATTTCTATTGCAATTCTTACTTCTGTGTGTATTAATTTTATGGGCTTCCTAGCTTTTTTATCTTACTAGTGTATGCTATGGGCTTTCTTGCAGATTCAACCAAAATATAACATATAATCCATTTCGTATCTATTTCATTAGGTTCGCTAATTTATTTGGTCACGGGTGTTTAGGTAAAAATGTAGTACAGCCATTTTGTTCCTTACACACTGGCTAAACTAGGGTTGGGTAATTTTCATACACAGTGACAAACTCTTTATAAGGTGGTTATTGCATTGAACAGTTTAACAGTAAAAAAAAAATACACAGCTCGAAACTTCATTATTGCTAAGGTGTCGTAGACATTTTTTTAAATAATTTTAAGAGGAACAATTATTTCATACATACATTTTTGGTATCTTAAACCGTTTTCGCAGCGCACGCAGCGGAAGCCCTCAAGGATGAATACTTTTCACTTTCCATTATTTCTTCGCTCCTAATAGTTGCAGCGTGATGTTATCTATACTTATAATAAATCTGTAGAGAGGTCAATTCTGTACATGCAATATAAAAATAAATACACTTCACGCCTTTAAAAAGTGAAGTGTATGACGCCTTTAATCCCAAAGAGGGGTAGGCAGAGGCACTTGCTACAGCAAGTACCCACGATTCACCAAGCGTATTTAACCCAACGTGACAGGGGGTGAGCCCATCGCCGTTATAGGTTCACACACCTTGTGGTGTGCGGGTTTCATCACGATGTTGTCCTTCACCGTACGAGCGTTGCGTTGCGTAATAGGCTCTGAAAAAGAGTCCCATTGGTACACGTCCAGTAGCCGGACTCGAACCCGGGACCTCCCGGTTGCAAGTCAAGTGTCCGACCAACTGGACCACAGACGCTCATTACACACATGCAATATATACACACACATGCAATATATACACACACATGCAATATATTTTCAAAATAACTATCAGGGGGTGATTAGTGATCGATACTGATGCCAAAAATGCAATCAGTAAAATGTTTGTCTGTCTGTCTGTCTGTCTGTATGTTCCTTATAGAAACAAAAACTACTCAACGGATTTTAACGAAACTTGGTACAATTATTCTTCATACTCCTAGGTAGGTTATAGGATACTTTTCATCACGCTGCAATCAATAGAGGAGCAGAGTAGTGAAGGGAAACTTTGGGAAAACGGGAGAAATTACTCCATTTTTTAAGCACCCGTCGCGTGTGCTGTACACTTAATGGTTAAAGTTACATAGAAATCATGTATGACGGAAATATTCTATATAATAATGTCTAAAATATATCCCGCAACAACAGTCTATCTTTTATGGTTGACTCACAATAACACGTGTAACTCCTGATAGTTTAGCAGTTCGGAGCATTCTGATAATATTTGTTTACTCTTACGTTTATAATACTCTAACTCATCCCTAATTTTAAAAAGTTAACATTATTTTATACATATAAACCTTCCTTAAGAATCACTCACTCTATCTACTAAAGAAAACCGCATTCAATTCTATTTCGTAGTTTTACAAATCTAAGCATACATAGGGACAGACAGTAAATACATATTAAAAGGAAAAACTGACTGACAAACATATCAACGCACAGCCCAAACTGCTAAACTTAGGCACTTGAAATTTAAACGAACGTAGCTTAGCTACCGTAGGGGGTTAGTACTAAGAAAGGAATTCCAGTTATTCCCACGGGAACGGGAATTAACGGGAAAATTCATTTGTATGAAAAATCTAAAAAAGTCTAAACAGCTCAAATTAGACGCTTGAAATATAGGATGCAGGTACTACTAAAAATCGCTGGGCGTCCACTAGTATAGCCTAAAGCCTTCCTCGTTATGTTCTATTCAACACAAAAATATATTTTTCAATTCGAACCAGTAGTTCCTGAGATTAGCGCGTTCAAACAAACTCTTCAGCTTTATAATATTAGTATAGATATATTGATATTTATTGACAACATTAGATACAAAAACGAAAGGATAATTACTAGTGTAGTAACCTATCTAAGGTTGTGTCTTCCTGAAAAAGTTAAATCATAGGTGTACCATAAAGGTATACATCAATAGTAGCGTTGGCGTTCTCGTCGGTGACAACATTGCGCTGGACTTCAAGCACTTCTCGGGTTATGTGGAGTATTGTAGGTGGAGAGTTCTGCGGGTCACACGCTACCACAATGTACCCCATTTCTAAGGGATCCTGAAACAAAGGTACAAACTATGTACGGCCCGCCAATGAAGTGGTCTACCAGTTTTGTCACTTCCTGTATCACTAACACATCATAAGGTAGATTGTTGTATTGTAACAAGTATACAATGAACCTTAACGTCTCATGACATTCATATGAGTGTCAACCTTGTTGTGGTAGAGCAGCGGCCTCAGTCTCACACTCTGGTAGTTGCATCGCTCTGGCATCGTGGCGGCGAACGATGTGCGTTGCTGATTCCGTTACTTTCATTTCATTGTCTGGTGAAGTCTATATCAGTGTACTACCCTCCCGACCCCAGCCCCAGAGGCACACGGCGGTTGTGGCGATACAAGTCAGCAGATTGGGATGAGATGCGGTCCTTTTTTGCATCTTATCCTTGGCAGCAGGTTTGTTTCTCCTCGGCTAACCCATCGGCATGCGTGGAGGCTTTGACGGGTGTTCTGCGTCAGGGTATGGAATACTATATCCCGTATTCTGATGTAGCGCATGGCGTCAAGGCTCAACCTTGGTTTGGGCCCCAATGCTTGCACGCTGAGGCCCTCAAACACGACGCCTACTTGGCCTGGGTTGCTGCCCGTAATGCCCGGGCATCGGTCGTTAGCCTGAGGAAAAAAGCTTTCAACAAAGCTGCCAAGTCCTGCAAGAAGTTTATGCAGAGGCCTCGCTTCGATCACATTGGCCGTATAGGCGCCAAACTGGCTTCGTACCCTTTACTACCCGCAGGGTAGTAAAGCGTTTTGGTCGCTGGCAAAGACGGTCGAGGCGAACTTCTGCAACCCCTCACTGCCTCCACTGCTGAAGTCTGACGGGTCACTTACACACTCCGTCCAGGCCCTTGCGTCCTTATTTGCGGAATCTTCGCGTCTGGATGCTGGTAACGCGGTTCCTCCAACTACGACTGGCTATGGAGTGACGGCTATGCCCGAAATCCGCATTCGCCAAAAAGAGGTACGTAAATCGTTGCGCGATCTAGACGTGAATAAAGCCAGTGGCCCCGATGGTATTCCAGCTATTGTTCTGAGGACATGTGCGCCGGAATTGACTCCTGCTTTGACGCGCCTGTTTCGCCTCTCCTTGGAGGCTGGTAAATTACCAGATACTTGGCTTGGCTTGGCTAGGCTTGCCAATGTGCAACCTGTACCCAAAAAGGGTAGTCGTGCTGATCCTATCCGCTACAGACCTATCTCAGTCACCTCCATCCTCTGTAAGACGATGGAACGTGTACTCAATAGCAAGCTGCTGACGCATCTTGAAGCCAATGACCTCCTCTCTGACCGGCAATATAGCTTCCGCCGAAATCGGTCCACTGGGGACCTTCTTGCATGCGTCACGCACATCTGGAGTGAGACTTGGAGAAACACGGGGAAACTTTAGCTGTCTCTCTGGATATCTCCAAGGCGTTTGATAGGGTCTGGCACGACAGTCTGATTGGCAAGCTTCCGTCGTTTGGACTGCCTGTTGGTTTCTGTGCGTGGATGGCTGATTTCCTGAGGGAACGATCGCTCCGAGTAACAGATGGCTGCTCGTCCGATCTAATGGAAATTAATGCCGGGGTACCTCAGGGTTATGTTCTCTCTGCAACACTTTTTCTGCTGCATATAAACGATCTGCTGAAACCCGGTATCTATGGGTACGCAGACAACAGCACTGTTGTGGAGAGTTACACATCTGACGCACGAGCCAGCGGACCGCAAATCCGGATACTCAGAGAGGCATTGGTTGAGGGTTTGAACCTGTCCCTTAGTGAAGTCGCATCTTGGGGCGAGGCCAATCTGGTCAGGTTCAATGCGCTTAAGACCCAGGCGTGTCTTTTCTCAGCAAAAAGGAGCCCATTCAATCTGGCACCCCTGCCTATAGCCAATCGGCTGGAGCTTTTAGGCATGACGCTAACCTCCAACCTCAACTTTGGCTCCGGCACAAAGCGCAGCCAAGAAGCTGGGCATCCTCTCGAAGGTGCGACGGTGTTTCACATCGGAGCAGTTGCTTACACTGTGTCAAGCACAAGTTCGATCGTGTATGAAATACTGCTCTCATCTTTGGGACGGATCAGCCAAATACCAGCTTGAGGTTCTGGAGGCAATAGAGCGGCGTGCTAGAAGGCTCATAGGTTCATAGGTAATAATAATAATAATAATAAATTTCATCTCACTATTGTTTGGCCACAAGCCCGCAGTAGTGATAGTTTATTTACCTCCCTAGTGGAGAGAGAACTAATTTTAAAAATAATAATAATAATAAAAAAGTTTATTCACTCTTCACAAAGCACATTAAAAAAAATACATATATCAAACTAAAGAGTAAGACATAACTGAGACTAACTACTTTATAACATTTATTCTTTGTGAGAGTCTGGAGTCCATACTAGGATTTCTCCTGTGTGACAGATCTCCAGGCCTCCCTTCATCTCAGTGCCAGATTTAAAGTAGGATCAAAATAAATAAAAAAAAAAAATCAAATAACACAAAAAAATATTCAGTACTCGTAGTAGTGTGACAATAGTGTGAAACATAATAAATCAATATTCATGTGAAACATGTGACCCAAAATCATGTGTGTGTGTGTGTGTGTGTGTGTGTGTGTGTGTGTGTGTGAATGTGTATCTTCAATTTTACTTATTTATTAATTAGGACAAGACTGTTAAAAGTGATTCAGTATCTCCATAATCTAGATTTAAGAGCCAGTTTCGGACCACAACCTTGCATTTTTGTTTAGTTAAAGAATAAATAGAAAGTTCTTTATTGAGTTTGTTATATAAATGTCCGCTCATGAAGGAAAAGAATCTTTTAGTCAGATTTAAACTAGTTGGCTGTACTGGAAAGACGGCGTACTTTCGTCTCTTTGTTTCCAGTGTTGCGTCATAGTGTGATTGAGCATGTTTTCTTAGGACAGTAATTAAAATAAATAATTGTCGAACCGTGAGCATACCACACTTGTCATATAGTAATTTTGTAGGATAGAAGAAAGGCAATGAAAGACTGACCTTCAGAACCGCCCTCTGAACTCTTTCGAGAGCAAGTAGTGTACTTTTTGGGGCGCCACCCCAAGAGGTTATACAATACGTCATCTGAGACTGACATAGCGCATAGTAAACCATTTTGATAATGTTCAAGTCTGCTATGCGTCTTAGATTTTTAAATATAAACATAAGTTTCCGGATACGTTTGGTTAACAGGTCGATATGTTGTTGGAAATTTAAAGTGTTATCAATAATAACACCGAGATATTTAACCGAGTCAGTTTTTTTTAAATTTGGGCAAGTACAATTCGTAGTTTGGGAACATCTATGGGCTGTTAAGTGGAGTGTTGAAAGAATTGGGACGTTAAATTTTTTAGTCAGGAATGTGATGTACATTGTCTTATCGACGTTTAACGATAATTTGTTATCTGTTAGCCAATTTAGAACATCATCAAATCCGGACTGGGCATTTTCGAATGTTTCTAACCAAGAATCTCCTTCAAATAGAAGAGCAGTGTCGTCGGCAAAGGCTATAATTTTCCCATTTGTCATTGAGAGTTTGCACATGTCATTTATGTATATTAAAAACAGTGTTGGGCCTAATATACTCCCTTGTGGCACTCCATGCGATATAGGAAGATCATCACTGACATACTCTCCTATCTTGACTCTCTGGTATCTATTAGAAAGATAATTTCTGAACAGCTCCAACTGACGGTCGCGAATACCGATTTTTTCCAATTTAGTCAACAAAAGTTGGACAGAGACTGTGTCAAATGCCTTTGCAAGATCCAGAAAGATAGCAATACACTTTTTTTTATTATCTAAGCTTGAAGAAACGAAATGCAATAAATCCTCAACAGCATCAGTTGTGGAGATACTTGATCTGAAACCATACTGAGTCGTCGATAAAATATTGTTAACCTCCAGGTACTTCACTAAACGCTTGTTTATGGCTTTTTCTATTATTTTAGACAGTGCGGGAAGAATCGATATGGGTCTGTAATTACTGACACAGCCTCCGTCACCACCCTTATGCAATGGATGTATTTCTGCTAATTTTAATATATCCGGGAATTTTCCAGTTTTAAAGCATAAATTGCATAAATGTGATAGAACTGGCGATAATATCTCTTTATATCTTTTTAAGAAAGACGACGATAGGTTATCCCTACCTATTGCAAAACTAGTCTTTAAGCTTAGAATAATCGAGTTTATTTCTTGAGGATTGGTTTCAACAAGACCAAAAGGGTTAACAAAGGTAAAGTTTGATTGGATGAAGTTGTTTCTTGTACGGTTATTATTAAAAGGTAACTGGTCGGCAAGGCTCTTACTTACATTTACGAAATATGCATTTGATTTATTAACAGACTCAAGAGGGTTCGATTTAAGTAACTGTTCAATAACATCTTTTTGTTTTTGTTTAATGTTTAAAACTTTTTTTAATGTATCCCAAAGTACTTTGTTATTAGTGTTTGAAGCTTTTTGAATTTGTGCTCCTTCAAAATCGCATTTAGCTTTACATAGGATAGCCTTACAATAGTTGTGTTAATTACGTCATTATCAGGATTTTTTTTCGCTTTAATATGAAGCCTGTCCCTGTTTCGCATACATCTGAGTAGTCCAGGTGTAATCCAGGGCTTCCTAGTTTGTTTGCGGTTAGGAACAGGTTTATTTGTGCTATTATTTAACATAGCCTTATTAATTATTGATATGAGCATTGTTGCAGCCTTGTTTGCGTCATCTGTTTTAAAAATATCGTGAAAATTAAGGTTCTTCATGTCATTGTCAAGAGTGTCGTAATTTACATTGATAATGTGTTTCAATTTTGTGACGGGTTTCGGTAAATCCAATTCTAAAAATAGCAAAACAGAATCATGATCTGTAATAGATGTTTCTGTCACAAAACAATAAGCAGGGAGTTTAGTTTTAAGTAATACATGATCTAAACATGTTTTATGGCGTGTGGGATAGCTATGGCCTGGTAGGAGGCCTACCGAGGCGAGCCGGTTAAGATATAAAGAAGAATGCTGATCCTTATTGTTTACACTAATATCAATATTTATATCTCCTATAACTATAATATTTTTAAACTTAGAGTTTTGTACAATCAATTGAACTAGAGAATCAATAAAAGCTGAAACGTCGTGGTAACCTGGTGGTCTGTAGATAGCTATTAGCACTGTGTCGTGATCTAATATAACGGTAAGGCAATTGGCGCCATTGAGATTATGTTTATGCCCTCATTTTGAGTTAAATTATGCATAGTTTGATGAACAGTAGTTGTCTATGGTTAGAATATTATGTGTGTGTGGCAGCCAGCATTCAGAAAATAGTATTATATCCCATTCAATGCCTGCTCTGTGTAATAACGTATGGAAGGAGTCGATGTTTCGAGAGATACTGCGGATATTTTGGTGTATGACTTTTAGTTGTTTAGTTGAATTTGGTACAAGATTTATGCAGTCATAGATGTTAACAACGGATGATTGAGCTATTTCAAATTCATCTAATTCATGTGCGACTTGGGTGATATTATCGAATGCTAATATTAATATTATATGGGTGCTGTATGATAGTCTGGGTGTGTTTTATAAGTGTATCTAGTATTAGTTATTGTGTGTGTATAGTACAATTGATTGGGCATGTGTGATATAATAAATTTAGCATGTTTCAATGAATTTGATGGTTCAAAGGAATAAAAAGTTAGATTGACAACAAAAAGGTAAAGTACGACTAAAATTATGAAACAAACATGATACTTAATATCTAGATTTGATACATCATAAATAAAACAACTACACAACACAACTACATAAAACAACTTACTAGTCACACAGTGAAGTTTTCAATTTTACCAAATTGTTGGGGGATATTATCCGAATTTTATGGATTATTAGGCTTCCCAAAGATTCCCAGAGACTCAATAGAAAATGCAGCAAGTAATTCTGTGACGAGTGTATTTGGTCAGTACAGATGACAGAGTGACAATTTATTTTATTCTACATACTGACATACAATACAGCATCCTTAAATTATGGACATAGCAAAAACATTGTGTCACACACATTAAAGGGCTATGTCGTGCAAGTAGGCGCTGGTCATTTAATGCCCAAACATACCCCCGGGCGTTGAAAGCTTCAACTTTCAACCAAACTCTGGTAAGGGGCAGATCTTGCTGAATGCTCTTCGCATGATGCCAGTGGAGGTTTGAACATCGGCAACGCGGCTAATTCCGTCAGCTCCTGGGTACACGGCTATGACACGACCAAGCTTCCACTTGAGAGGAGGGAGGTTGTCCTCCTTTATCAGGACGAGTGTGTTCAGCTTCAACGAATCCCCGTTGGTTCGCCACTTAATACGCTGCTGCAGCTCGGAGACATACTCTTTGCTCCATCTTGCCCAAAAGTGTTGCCTGAGTTGTTCAATCCGCTGATGACGGCTTAGGTACGTGTATGAGGAACCTTCGTAGCTAGGGGTAGGCAAAGAAGTTATTGGTCTACCAATCAAAAAATGACCCGGGGTTAGAGCTTGCAGGTCAGCTGGTTCAGATGACAGTGGTGTCAACGGACGCGAGTTCAGGACCGCTTCAATTTGCACCAACACAGTGTAAAGCTCTTCGAACGTTAAATTACTATTTCCTAAAACTCTATACAAATGAAATTTGCATGATCGCACACCAGCCTCCCAAAGACCCCCGAAGTGAGGAGCATAGGCAGGAGAGAAATGGAAGGTTATCCCTTCATTAGCTGCAGATTGGGCCAACAAGTTGCAATTACCTTTCAAAAACTTTCCTAACTCGTTATAGGCGCCTACGAAAGAGGTGCCGTTGTCACTATATAAATTACGGGGTTTACCCCTACGCGACATAAATCTCTTCAATGCTAGCATGAAAGTTGTACTTGTCAAGTCACCCACCAATTCTAGGTGAACCGCTCTGGTATTGAAACAAACAAAGACAGCAATATAAACCTTCAGCAGCCTACAAGAACGACCCTGTCGTGAAGCAGATATTATAGGCCCAGCGTAATCCACACCACAATTTTCAAAGGGAAAAAGACCAGGCTGAAGCCGGTCACGAGGTAGATTTCCCATGAGAGGAGTTAATGTTTTACCTCTCATGCGGTTACACCGGACACACTGATGGTAACACTTCTTTGCAAGATTCCTACCACCGATGGGCCAGTACCTATCTTTAATAGAGGCTAACAATAGCTGAGGGCCAGCATGAAGATGTCGCTTGTGTTCATAAGCAAACAGTAATTGTGTAAATATATTAGTGGACTTTAATAATAACGGGTGTTTTTTCTCAAAATCAAAATCAGCATTATCTAGTCGACCACCCACTCGCACTAATTGATTTTCATCTAGAAAAATATTATATTTATTAAGCTGATTTTTAGAATTGAGTTTTTTATTTTGTGTTAATAATTTATACTCTTGTGGAAAGGACTGTATTTGTGACTGTTTAACAATTAAATTTAATGACTTTTCCAATTCATTGGCAGTGAGATGAGGTGATAAAAGTATTTGTTTTTTACATTTGTTAATAAATCGTAGAACATAAGCGACCGCGCGTATCATTCTTATGAGACTGGAAAATCGAGAAAAATCTACTATATCGCTACAGTTATTGTCAATATAAGTCGCAAAAGAGACATCTTGTTTTACTTCGGGGAGAACAGTTTTGGTGTTGGGACAGGACGGCCACTCTGAGCTATCTCGACGCAAAAAATCCGGTCCAGTCCACCACAATGCCAATCCGTCTAAATTGTTGATACTAACGCCACGCGAAATGAGGTCGGCTGGGTTTTGGTCGGTAGGTACATGCCTCCAAGTACAATCGGCTGTCGTTTCTATTATTTCGGCAACACGATTGCGAACAAATGGTTGTAACCGACTTGGGTGCATCTTTAACCAACCTAAAACAATAGTGGAGCCCGTCCAAAACGTTGTATGTCTCAGTTGAAGTCTTAAAGATTCCGTAACCTTTTTATATAGCCTAGAACCAACTAATACACCACATAATTCCAAGCGAGGAATTGTAGTTGGCTTTAATGGGGCTACACGGCTCTTTGCGATAAGAATTTGCAATAAGAACACACACTTCATCACGCTCATTAACGCTCCTGACATACACACAGGCACCGTATGCGGTTTGCGAGGCGTCTGTGAAAATGTGCAAATCAAAGAATTGTCGCCGAGATTCGCACAAAGTATATCTAGGTATGCGTATACGATTAATTAAAGGCAGATTAGTCACAATTCTCACCCATATTTGCACAATGTCAGAGGGCAAACTATCGTCCCATGAAACCTTTTGAAGCCATAAGTTCTGTAATAGGGTCTTCATGGGTATGATACAGGGAGCGAGAAGTCCAAGTGGGTCGAAAATCGATGCTATTATGGAAAGAATGTTCCTTTTCGTAAGAATTACAGAATCTGCGGTCATTGCGGAGCATGAAAGGTGTGACATTGAATGACAGGATAACGAATAGTGTGATAAGGGAAAGTTGCGGTTTGAAGGAAGACGTAGTGACCAAGATTGAAAAGGGCATGCTTCGGTGGTTTGGCCATATGGAGAGAATGGATGAAAGTCGATTGACGAAAGAGATTTATATGGGTGATGTAATGGGCCGGGTGAGTAGAGGTCGCCCCAGAAGACATATAAAGACCAGATTGGTGATGTCCTGACCGAAGGTGGCGTGAAAAGTACTCGAAACCGGAGGTCATGTATGAAAAGGTGTATGAATGTAGATGAAGCGAAAGGGTATGTCAGGACCGTGACAAATGGAGATCTGTAGTCTCTGCCTACCCCTCTGGGAGACAGGCGTGAAGTGTATGTATGTATGTACAGAATCTGTAACATTGTTATTGACGAAATACCATAAAACATCAGATTCAGGTTGCCAGCCTAATCCCAAGGTCTTGCTCGACATGTTGTCGGACATGCCATCGACTTTTAAATCGAGAGAAATGGGCAGTGAATCGTCACTATCTAACAGGGAACGTTCATTTGACTTCCATTTCCTTAAATGCATACCGGCAGATGTCAGGGCTGTGGCCACCTTGTGACGTATGTTCGACACTTCTGCGATTGTTTCTCCACCAGTCAGCAGATCATCGACGTAAAAATCATGACATATGACGTCAGAAATCCCGGGATCCTTACACTCAAGACCTATTTGCTTAAGACAGCGCACTGCAAGAAATGGCGCACTGGCTGTGCCATAGGTCACAGTGTTGAGCTGATATACAGTAAGAGGGTCCGAAGGGTTGTCACGCCAAATAATCTGCTGCAGATGACGGTCGTCAGGATGGACAATAACTTGCCGGTACATCTTTTCTATATCAGATGCAATAACATACCGGTGCAAGCGGAATCTAATTAAAATAGACAATAAGTCATCTTGTATAACGGGACCGACCATTTGTATTTGGTTGAGGGAAACTCCAGAAGTGGTCGTACTGCTCGCATTGAAGACCACACGGAGTTTAGTGGTGCTGCTATTTTCACGCAGTACACCGTGATGCGGGATAAAATATCCAACCTGTGAATTTAAATTCTTCTTGGACATATGCCCAAGCTCAAGGTACTCTGACATAAATTCATGGTATAGAATATTATAAGAAGGCGGCTGCTTTTTCAGTCTTGATTCAAGAGATAACAAGCAATGCTTAGCTCTGTTAAAAGAGTCGCCTAATGCCTCCGCAGATTGCTTTAAAGGCAATTTTACACAAAACCGGCCGTCAGGCATTCGAGTTGTGTTGTTTGAAAAATGTTCCTCACACAGCCTCTCCTC
>SJJU01016063.1:0-13586 GCA_012932125.1 Conopomorpha cramerella
TTTGGGATTAAAAGGCGTGAAGTGTATTTTTTTATTTTTTTTTATTAATAATTAAGACAGGACAACGTCTGTCGAGTCCACTAGTTATACTATAAATAAACAATAAAGGTGGTGTACATAGGCCACACAGGCAGTTACTGGTTTACACCAGACTCTATTTTATGCCCGAAATTTCCACTGGAACGGAAAAAAGTAGATTGAGCCATGAAGGCAACAACGCTAACTTAGAACTCGCGCGGCACAGTATCAAAAGTGTCTAGGGATCAAGAATATTTTTAGCTCTAAAAAAAATATAATTTATTTAAATCAAATCTAATCTTCTGGATTGGTCTCCTACCTAATTCCCCATGCCTGTGTTAATGACTTATCACCACATTTTGAATAAATTATGAATGAATTCAGTTTTTGTAAAATATAATATATAATAATAATGATATATATATTATAATTTAGGAGGAGGTGATGATATTTGGGTCATTATGTAACGACACCAGAGGAATTCAAGCTGGTAGATTCTTGAAAAAATGTACTTAATCCTTAGACACTTTTGATGTGTGTATTACTGTGACTTAATTTCCATGAATATAGTTTACATATCGATGTATTTTTCACCGAAGTTTATTTTATACCGAATTTTCCACGATAACGGTTAACATCGTCACATCTACTCGAAAATTATTATTCTCTTCGGTGTTACACTGCTGGGTAAAGGACTTCCCTCATTCCCTCCACTCTACCCTGTTTCGGGCTACATTGTGCCACTCCGGCACAGTAATTAGTGTGAAACATAATCGGTCAAATTAACGTCATGGAAAATTTTGTATTGTCAAACGAAAAGGGTCATTCTCGTCATCGGTATAGAGTTGTAGTTTGATTGTAGGCATGATTAATACTAGCTAAAATATCTACAACGAATTAATCTACTTTTAACCGACTAAAAATGATGGAGGTTCTCAGTTTGATGCGAATGTTTCTTTTTTTTTAAACATAACCACGTATACATTTTTGCAGAGTAGTTCGTAGGTTTTGATGATAGTTTTTTCATTAGTAAGGGTATAAATACCCCAAAGGTTTGTTGTACGCTTGTTCATAGTGATTAAAAAAAAAGAAAAAAAGGTGATAAAAAAATTGCCGAAATAAAATTGCTTTGATAATCGTTTTTTTATTCTCAGTTATGTCGCGCAGTTTATTTTTTGTTGTAAAAAAATGTTGCTTGCTTCAATTCTTCCATCATCCAACACTTTCTAAGGAGTATATTAAAAATAATTCCTAAGAAGGTCTGTTCCTAAATACAACTTACACAAAATAGTTGAATTTTATCAACTTATCAATATATATAATACAGAACTAATCAACTGCCTCTCGTCCGAACGTACCGACTATGAGATCTGTAGATTTAGGTTTGTTTAGGCTATGAGGCTATTAACTTCTTATTATGCTAAGGGTTACCGAAGTGTCCTTATGACCCTAAGGGTCTGTCCGCCCCCCTTTCGAAGATCAAGGACGTAAGTGCATATGTATGCAGTTATTAAACTCACGTCGTCCTATGACTCTATATAATATTTATATATGATGTATATATTATGTATAACTATTATATTTATATATTATGGCAGGGTGCCCCCTGAACGCCGTGTGCAATACAAAATCCTACCACGTGATAAATAACTAAAGACAAGTGTGCTCCATCGTAATTCAAACATCGCTGCTTAACATCAGGCAGGATGGTGATCAAACGCGTGTTCAATGTGTTTAAAAAAAATCTTTTTTGCCCTAACTTCACGTCTAAAGAGATCAATCGTCGTCGATCGTTTTGGGGGTGGTCGCACCCTTTCCAATAAAAAAAAATATATATCAAAATCGGACAACTCTGTAAAAAGATATGTGTCGCCATAAATAAAAAAAAGTAATACACACGTCGACTTGAGAACTCCCTCCGTTTTTCGTTGGTTGAAAATAAGGAAATGTCAATTTTGACTATTATAAATGAGGTGCCGATGAAATAGTGCGAATATTTGCTCGTTAGGATTGCAATTGGAACATTGTGAGTTCTCTCTTCTCCTGAAGGAGTGTTACTATTGGGTATAATATTTTTTTCCTCACGAAGACGGAAAAGGTCGCGAGGAAACCCATATATCAAAAGTATAACGATGATGGACTCGTAGAGAAATTGACTCTTATAAAATACTAGTTGACCCGGAAAATTCAAACATTCAATTTTTTTTATCAGTATGAACAAACGTGTGGTCGTCAAATCCTGCCTGATGTTAAGCAGCGATGTGGTCTATGATGGAGCACATTTGTTCATTAGGTACCTATTCACCCCAGTGACTTGAAGACCTCGGCAGCGGTGTGGTCTACGATGTAGCACATTTGTTCATTAGGTACCTATTCACCCCAGTGACTTGAAGACCTCGGCAGCGGTGTGGTCTACGATGGAGCACATTTGTTCATTAGGTACCTATTTACCCCAGTGACTTGAAGACCTCGGCAGCGGTGTGGTCTACGATGGAGCACACTTGTTCATTAGGTACCTATTCACCCCAGTGACTTGAAGACCTTGATTATTATGTTAGCCGTGTGGCGAATTCAATATGTGTCATCATCCTAGCTCTACTTTTCCCGTTGTGGGGCTCGCAAGAAGCGATCGAGGGGTTTCTCCAGAGGACGGGCTGCAGCGCTCGCAACAGCCTGAGTTAAACCGCAACACCATTGCGATCACCAACCCGCCAGCCAAGCGTGGCGAATATTGGCATTTCCCCCAACTATCACGGAAATTTTTGGGAGAGGCCCTCGTTCAGCAGTGGACGTTATGTGGCCGATAATGATGAACTTGTAGTACAGATGACCCCTCTTTCTGACAATATTATGATAATTTACATAACAAACTTTAAATCTCCTCATGAGATAACTAGGTATTTATGTAACAAGTACAAATAAAAATTAACCGCTAAAAATTATCTTACTAATATTAAAAATGGCAAAGTGAGTTTGTTTGTTTGTATATTTGTTCCGTTTTCACGCCGTAACTACTGAACCGATTGCTTTGAAATTTTGCAGACGTATAGTTAGAAGTCCGGTTTGAATAATAGGGCTTTTTATTACGGAAAAATTGATATTCCCGAGGGAAAACAAAAATATTCCTTTATATCGCAATTTAACTGAAGTCCACGCGAGCAAAGCCGCGGGCGGAAAGCTAGTATACATATAAGTAGGTATTGTATCTTAGATGTCAGAAGGCAGGTGTTGTTAAAGATCATGTCTTAGGTTTATTGACATTATACACTGTTTATTATACATTGTTTTGCTAATAAGTATACCTATATTATTAACACTGTTTCTCTGATATTACATACATGTAATACATATAACCCTTCCACAAGAATCAATATATCTATTAAAGATAATCGCATCAAAATCCGTTGCGTAATGTTAAAGCACTAACGGCCGGCATGGACTAGTGGTCAGGACATCTGCCTCTAGGACGACGGTCGCGGGTTCGATTCCCGCCACGGACATAATGCTTTAGTGATGAGCTGAGGCATTTGTTGTGTGCGTCTGGATGTTTTATTTATCCATGTATGTATTTAAAAGTATTTATGTAAGTATATCAGTCTCTGGCACCCATAGTACAGGGTATCCTAGTTTGGGGTCAGGTGACCGTGTGTAAAAATGTTCCGACATATTTATTATTTATATTTATATATAGGTACAGAGAGAGGGTGGCGACTTTGTTTTATACGATACTAGCTGACCCGGAAAACGTTGTTTTGCTAATATACATTATTAACAGTGTCTCTCTGCAATTAAATAAATAATAAATATTTTACAACAACACACACATTGCCTTCATCCCATGTTAAGTAGCTAAATCACTTGTGTTATGGAAATCAGACAACGAGATATATTTACTTAAATACTTTTTTTTTCTTTAAAATACATACTTATATAAATAAAACACCCATACAAATCCAACAAGTGCTTAAAAGTTCATCACCCAAGCACCTGTCATCGGTGGGAATCGAACCCACGACCCTACGGAGCAGAGGCAGACATGCTGACCACTACACCAACAGGCCCGTCAAATTAAATGCATGTATTGTACATAACGAGTGGAGACCACGTCTCGGCATACGGAGTGTAGGACGCCCTCAGGCAAGGTGAACTGATGATATACGCAAGATGGCTGGCAGAAGCTGGATGTGAGAAGCCGAAAACAGATCACAGTGGCGTGCAATTGGAGAGGCCTATGTCCAGCAGTGGACAAGAATGGCCTAATGATGATGATTATACATATATACCTTCCTCAACAATCACTCTATCTACTAAAGATAACCGCATCAAAATCCGTCGCGTAGTTTTAAAGATCTAAGCATACATAGGGACCGAGAGCGGGAGGCGACTTTGTTTTATACTATATGTATTGACAAGCGTTAAATGTCTTTTAATACTGAACTACAGAACCTAACTAGCTCTCCAGGAATTCTACCTTAATAAAAAGTGTAGAAGAACGGGAGCCCATGTTGGCTTAAATAAAATAAAAAAATAAAAATAAACTTCACGCCTTTTAATCCCAAAGCGTATTTTTTAAATATTATTAAAAATGGGCTAATGTGAACGTTCTTCTGTATTTGCTGCTTCATCTTAATTATTACATGTTGTTGGTAAGAGAAGAAGAAAATTAATGATGTGCAATATTTTTTACATGTATAATCTTCACATGGTGGGAACAAGCGGAACTATGCAAAAAGGTTTATTATGAAATTGACTCTATACATGAAATATTGAATGATTGATGAGTTTAATAATAAAAGTAGACTTAACAAAAAGCGACAGCTCCTTCTTAGCTGTTTATTGATTTGATCATAGGTAATGAACAAGATCGTATAATTTTGTACTAAGATGCGTAAATACGGATACAATATTACAGTTGAGTACATAAATACCTGTCCTTTCTTTCTCTATACGCTCTAATGTCATAGAAAGCGACCCTATAGTAGGTATAATAAGACACATAATTACATGTACTCTAGGTTACCACGCTATGTTTTCGCATCATATGAAAGTCAACAACTTAGTAGATAAGTTAAATTTTACAAATAAACACCAAATCTCACAGCTAATATTTTTACACGAATCGAAGAACAACAAACAATAGAAGTTTGCGAACTGCAAAGATAATTTGAACCAACAAAGGACTTAAAGAGACAATTTGCATATGAATAAACACTAACATTGACTTATAATCTAGACAAATTTGCTTCGCTACTTAAAGAGTTTTATTGGTCTCGTTCATTCACATTATTGAAGAGAGAGATAGATGATCTTGTACATGAGCCAAAGTAATGTTAACACGTGTATTTGCAAACGTTGACGGACGATTTGAATGGTTGGTTAGGACTCCTCTTAAAGAAGTGTCATGGGTTCAGCTACAGCAAAAAATATTTTAGAGCGCATAAGAGCTTATGAATACTCTCCTTCATTTCAAACATGTCAGATGGTATTAAAAGGTACATATCCCAGTTCTGCACAAAAGAAAATTATTTAACAAGCATCCCTTTTTTCATCGGAATAAATGTTTGTTTCGTTGAAACAATCAACATTGAAAAATTATACATATATTTTTAAGAAACTAAATTTTCTAGTTAAAGGTTCATAATCTATTGTTTAAGAAGCTAAATCAACACAAAGATTTTCTTCACTCTCTATAAGCGTCAGCCGTCTATTCTACTATGAAGAATCAGTTCAATTAGTTGCAGAGGAAAGAGTTCATCAATAAGTATCATTCTATGACCACATTGTAATAGGTTCAATAGCTTTACAATCCGCACTCGAAAGCGGGGGTGTAACTAGTGGTTATATACTCCTGAAGCTGAGCCTTGACAACGCTCTTACGAAGACGTCTATCAAAAACATCCATGAAGAACCCCTATGCTGATGCGTTCACCAACTTGGGTGCTTGGCCTGCATAGTTCAATTTAAAAGTTGCTGACCCTCTCCAATGTCTAGCATTAGAAAGAGACAGCGATTTCTTCTTCAGTGTAGTATTTTATCCTGGTTTCCCAAATAGCTTGCGAGTCGGGACACAGGATCCCCATTGCAATGTCCGTAATTTGACTAGCGTGGGTATTACGGGGGTGATGGCCGTCCGATACCCGAACCAATACTGCAAAATGTAAAAGGGCAACCTCCCATATGCATTTGATGGTCCCACTGGAAGAATATTAAGCAACCGGATAATCTTCCCATACATATATGCACACACATTTGTAATCCCCAAAATGACAACATTCGGATCCCATCCTTGATCTCTTGGGACCCTTCAGCCACATTTAGAGTAATAAGGAGTTAAGAATGTCAATACTGGCCTTCAGTTACAAGTTGCTTGGTCATAGCCTGAAGAAACCTGAATCTTTAGATCCGATAGTCGGATTCTACGGCATTCCAGGAAAAAGGGCAGTTGATGTTTTCATTTAAATCACGAATCAGCACGAATTCTTAGTGGAGTTATTTTTCCATCGTTTTGATCCATCGTAGACCACATCGCTGCTTAAAATCAGGCAGGATGGTGGTCAAACGCTTGTTCATAGTGATTAAAAAATGTAAAATCAGCTATAGAATAAAACAAGTCGTCAGCTAAAAAAGAACAGCGGCATCGTTTAAACTGTGGATTTTTTTACATACACTATGAATAAGCGTTTCACTATCATCCTGCCTGATATTAAGCAACTATGTGGTCTACAATGGAGCACACTTGTTCATTAGGTACCTTTTTACCCGTGACTTGAAGACCTCCAGACTATACTACGCAGGAAATACAGACTTCGGCAACTATAAAAGTATCCGCGTAAATGGAATGTCCATCAGGTATTGATAACGGTTTCGTCATTTTCCTGGTTGTAGTAAAAGGGCGAGAATTAGGCTATTCAACTCCGTAGCACACTCTCAAAATGGACCCGACTGATCCAATGGTTTCCTTTACCTGTTTTGATTAAGGGCTTTTATCAGCAAGTGCGTCACGCCATGTTCCGTAGGTACAATTATTGTTGGTATGCAGATTCACTTAAGTCGCTGTGATAATAATTGCCCAGGTGTGATTGGAGTAAACATGTGGGCGCGTTGTTGAATCAAGGATAGCTGATACAGTTCTTGCATTCCGAGTTTGCGTGTGGTCTTTGTCTATACTATTATTTTATACCAATATTATAAAGAGGAAGGGTTTGATTTTTTGTTTGTTTGTCTGAATTGAACAGGCCCAGAAACTACTGGACAGATTTTGAAAAATCTTTCACTGTTGGAAAGCTACATTATTCCGGAGTAACACAGGCTATATTTTATTCCCAAATTCCCATGGGAACGAAAAAACGTAACACCGCGCGGTACAGCTAGTTATTATATTATAAAGAGGAAGGATTTAGAATAGTCTCCGAAACTACTTGACCGGCTTGAAAATTGTGTTCATTGCGGGGAAGCTGCACTATCCCCGGTGAACATAGGCTTTTAGGCATGTTATGCTGAAATTCCCACGGGATTAAAATACAACAGACAACAACACGGTACAGATAGTATGTATACAATAGATTCACGCTCTGTCTTCCAGAGGGGTAGGCAGCGACAATAGACCTCCACCGCTGGGATCCTGATACGCCTCTTGCGTCATCCATATTCATGGAGATTTGGTTTTTGGTCCTTTTCTTTGCCCACTTACATTTGTAAATCGTAAATCTCTTTTTGTCCTTTCTTTTTCAAAATGACCAAAGCACCGAGGCATTTATCTTTTCTGCTTAAAGAAACTTTACTAGGTTCATGATGTATAAAATAAACTAAACCTATTCACTGAATTTTGTAATACACACATCAAAAGTGTCTAGGGATCAATAACATATTTAGCTCTAAAAAAATCTAATTTATTTAAATCAAATCTAATCTTCTGGATTGGTCTCCTACCTAATTCCCATGCATATCAATGACTTATCACCACATTTTGAATAAATTATGAATGAATTCAGTTTTTGTAAAATATGGGAAATTTAACCAATTTTAAAATGTACTTGATCCCTAGACACTTTTGATGTGTGTATTTCCTATTTCTTTAGTTGAGCTTAGAATTATATTTTAGTTGATGCGTTGGTTCGCAAAGCTAAACCAAAACAAAATGACGTGCAATTGGAAAGACCTGTGTCGAGCAGTAGAATGATATAGACATAAAGATGATGAAGATCAACCGTTCTTCTCGAAAATCATATTGTGTCATACTCTAAGCACATGAAGTTATTATAGCTATTTTAGTTAAAATGTACCTCGTTTTTTGTTGATCTTGAGTCATTAAACTGTACGAAATAGGTAAGTTCTATCTTTATCAGAGTTCATCGGCCATTTTGTTGACGTCACATAAACTAGTTAAATTGAGCTTTTATTCAGAGTTATTCTTAAGTACATAAGGTTCAGCGTATCCTGGTACACTATTTGCTTAGCCGACATTGTTATGAAATATGTAGGTGGTGCTTAACTAAGCTCTTTGCTTTGAAATACCGGATGTAAATGCTCTACAGCCTTACCTTAAAGCATCGTCTTCTAGAAACCCTCAGGAATTAATTTAACGGATGAAAATGTACGATAATAAAGTTTCAGAAAGTGATCGCAAAATAAAATTATTAAAGACAACAAATAGTTGGATGTATTACTTCATAATCATCATCATTAGCCCATATTCGTCTACTGCTGGACATAGTCCTCTCCAATGGCACGCCACTGTGATCTGTTTTCGGCTTCTCGCATCCAGCTTCTGCCAGCCATCTTGCGTATATCATCAGTCCACTAGTTACTTAACCTTGGCTTAAATGTATAAGCCGCCTCTTGGCTTAGAGAAGCATGAAGAAAGTTTGCATGTACTGTACATGTTAAGCTTCCTAAAGAATCACTCTATCTACTAAAGAAAATCGCAACAAAAACCCTTGTGTACTTTAAAAGATCTAAGCATACATAAGGACAGATAGCGGGAGGCGACTTTGTTTCATACTATGTGTTGAACATAATGCGTGAAAAAGGACCAGAACAATGGTCTTAGAAACGTTCCTGGGCTCGTCAATATGACCAACTTTTACTACTTGAGAATGTAAGGAAATGAAAAAAACTATTTTTCATCCCCAAACAAAGTGTCATTTCCGGAGACAAAAAATTTACCGTTTTATGTAGAGAAGAAAAAATTTGTTTCGTTTTCTCGCATTGTCGCCATAGTAAAAGTTGTTCATATTGACGAGCTCAGTAACGTTTCAAAGGCCATTGCTCTGGGTCCTTTTACACCCAGTTGATATTGACTGACAGCAACTATTGACAGCCAAGAATCGACTACGTGCAGTCGATTGCATGAATGTCTCTTTAGGTATGTTTCTATTACACATAGGTAGTATATATGTACTTGAACTACTACTACAAAGTATTTGAAGAATTTGCTTACGCTTCTCGAATGGAATATTTGTACACACATACAGTTCATGTTTTGTATTCATAACTAGGTAACTACCTATTTGCTACTATGGCCAGTATTCAGAAACAACATTCAATAACATCTTCGTCACTTAAGTCTGTCTCACTCTAAACGTGTTTGTGGAAAAGAGACAGAGTATACTCGAGTACTTAACTGTTTCAGAATAAGGTCCTAACTGCAACCTACGCATGAACGCGTAACGTGAGCAGCTAAGACTTGCGCGATATGATACTACACTCCATCTCTTTTGCGCGTATGACAGATGAATGAGTCAACGATACGCGTCACGTTTTGACGAACAAATCTTGCATGACAATGTTACGGGTTCTGATATCACGCGTTGTTGTGGGTTGAAAGTAAATATTTCTATGTACAGTTTAGGACTGGTGTGGAGTTCAATTTGTATTGCGATAGATATACTCTATGGAAGTGTCGACTTTCAGACTATTCCGAAAAGCGCCGGAAGTGTATGGCGAACAATTTGATTACTCTCGCGTAATCTATATAATATCTTTTATATAAAAATCAAAGCCACTTTTCGTTGTCATGCCATAACTCCGGAACGGGTGGACCGATTTCGCTAATTCTTTCTTTGTTGTGCTTATTAATGACAGCAGAAGGTTCTTATGAAAGAAAAAAATGACATCCACTAGATATTCATATTAAATAGTTAAGACAGGACGACGTCTGTCGAGTCTACTAGTATATACATATCTTCTTATATATAAAAATGAATTAATGTTCGTTAGTCTCGCTAAAACTCGAGAACGGCTGGACCGATTTGGCTAATGTTGGTCTTGAATTATTCGTCGAAGTCCAGGGTTTAAAAGGTGTATTTCATCCAATACACGGGGTGCAAAGGCGACTTCCTATGGTAAAACAAATGTTTGCCGAGACAGCTAGTAATAATATATAAATGAATTGCTATTCGTTAGTCTCGACAAAACTCGAGAACGGATGGACCGATATGGCTTATTTTGATCTTGAATTATTCGTGGAAGTCCAGGGAAAGTTTAAAAGGTGTATTTCATCCATTAAACAAGGTACAAAGGCGCCTTCCTATGGGAAAACAAATATTTTCCGAGACAACTAGTAGATTTATTATTTATTTACTTTGCAACCGTCAAAACATCTAAGCTCAAGAGATCTACCACGAGCGTCAATAAAGTCACGACATAGGACAAAATATAAACTGTGAGTGACTTATGTCACGCTTCGTGCGACTCTACTTGTTTCAGACATATATCGCGTAGTCTTGTCACTTCTTTTTTGTAGCGCTCATGCTAGGGCGGCAACAGTGCAACTTTCAGCGAGTAGGTAGAAACGCATACAGGGCGTAAAAGGACTCCGAGCAATGGTCTCAGAAACGTTGTTGGGCTCGTCAATATGAACAACTATTACTATGACAATACGGGGAAACGCAAAAAAAAAATCTCTATAAAAAATAGACAAATTTTTGCCTCGGGATATGTTTTTTCATTTTGTATGGTACATTTTGTATGAACACATTGTGTGGTACACTTTATTTATTTATATTATTACATTTGACACGCACATTTACATACATACAATCACAAAATAAAGAAAATAGACAATAAGAAAAAACAAACACAGAAATTAACAAGTAAAAATTGTCCGGTTTGACGTGGCAAATGCAAAAGGGCTCTGATTCAGCGTGTGCTGGGAGTGACGTGGATTAGCACAACACTCTCAGCGCTGATCTTCCACCAGTACTTCACGCCACGTTTCCCATAGGGGTAGGCAGAGGCACTTGCTTAGGAAATGTCCACGGTTCCACGGTGTCCACTAATCGTATTTAATCCAACGTGAAAGGGGGTGAGCCGGCAGGTGAATCTATATTATTGGTACGATTTGAAAAAAAATCTAAATATTGACTTTTTTTTCATTACTTTAGCTTTCGAGTCGGTGACCTCCTTTCGATTTTGATTGGCTATTGCCAATTACAGCTCGTTTTTATTTTATATCGCATCTTTATTGACGCGCGCACTAAACCTTCAGCCAGACGTTATGGTATCTTATTTATGCAATATCAAGCTAGCATGTCTCACAAGTTGGGTGCATGATCAAGGATAATGGAAGCTGTGAAAGGCGCATTATGCAATCCAAGCCACTATTCAAGAAAAGTAGTTCAGCCACAACGCGGTTCAATTTTTACCCTAATTGACATGAGATTCGTAAAAAAAACCTTATTTACTTTCAGGCAGAGTTGAAAATGCTTCAGCTGGAAGCATTTTTATGATGATTTGAGGAGAAAGTGAGCTGAGACAACTTGTAGCTGTTTTACAAGTTAAAAAGCTTGTTTCTGTGGTCTCTGTTTCTTTTTAAACATAAATATTACTTTATTACATATTGTAAACTATGTTTTATGTTTAGTATTTATTTATTTACTGCCATATATATCTCAAGTCTAAGACATAACCCTGTTAGGGCGTAGCGACAATAATAATAATAGAAATTAAATTAATCATAACATAAATCTTTACCATATCTATAAATATATTAAATTACCTGCTGCATATCCTGCTGAAGATCTGAAAGGTCGTGATTGGGGTCTAGATATGGGTGGTTTAATTATCAAATGCCTTTTATATGCTGACGATCAAGTTCTTCTTGCACCGTCGGCGTATGAATTGCAGCAGATGATTAATTGTATGAATGAGTCATTGAAAAGGAAAGGAATGAAGGTGAATGCTAGTAAGACCAAAGTAATGGTAGTCGAAAATAATGAAAGGACAGTTTGTGAGTGCATGATTGACGGTGAGAAAGTTGAACAAGTAGATGAGTTTATATATTTGGGATCTCTATTTACAAGTGATGGAAAGTTTGACAAAGATATTGAAAGAAGAGTGAGTGCGGGTAATAAGGTTAACGGTGCCCTTCGCAGTGTTATGGAGAGCCAAATCATGTCGAAAAAGGCAAGATTGGCTGTCCATGACGCTGTACTGGCACCTACCTTAATGTACGGGAGTGAAAGTTGGGTATTGCAGAAGAAGCATAAAAGTAAAGTCAATGCCGTAGAAATGCGGTCATTGCGGAGCATGACAGGCGTGACATTGAATGACAGGATAAGGAATAGTGTGATAAGGGAAAGTTGCGGATTGAAGGAAGACGTAGTGACCAAGATTGAAAAGGGCATGCTTCGGTGGTTTGGGCATATGGAGAGAATGTATGAAAGTCGATTGACGAAAGAGATTTATATGGGTGATGTAATGGGCCGGGTGAGTAGAGGTCGCCCCAGAAGGACATATACAGACCAGATTGGTGATGTCCTGGCCGAAGGTGGCGTGGAAAGTAATCGAAACCGGAGGTCATGTATGAAAAGATGTATGAATGTAGATGAAGCGAAAGGGGTATGTAAGGATCGTGACAAATGGAGATCTGTAGTCTCTGCCTACCCCTTTGGGAGACAGGCGTGAAGTGTATGTATGTATAAAAAACACCTACGTAGAGATAGATACTAGTTAATTTCCAAAATTATAATTATTTAGGGTTACAAATTGTTCAGTTACGCCATAATCGTAGACGTTACATTGATACTTACGATGAACAAAACAATGTTTTGCAAGAAAAAATTAGAGTTACGCCCTTTTTTTGTTTTAGTAAGTTAGGTGGTAAAAGACACTGGCACAAATTTTGGTCAAAATTACAAGGTTGTAAGGGATTCTATCTCCTAAACCAAAGAAGATAGGCTTTATACACACTAGGAGTCTTATCCAGCTTTCGAAATTAAATATTTCTTGCCTGTATCACTTTCTTCTATCACGAAAAAATAAAAAGTTATCTCGATTTTTCTAAAAAAAAAAAAGATTTTTGCTTCTCCTGAAAAGTAGCCATTTGTCCCTTACGTCAATTGAAATTTCCCCTAGCGTTGTAACCGGGAGGTTCCGGGTTCGAGTCCGGCTACTGGACGTGTACCAATGGGACTCTTTTTCAGAGCCTATGTACGCAACGCACCGCTCTTACGGTGAAGGACAACATCGTGATGAAACCCGCACACCACAAGGTGTGTGAACCCTATAACGGCGATGGGCTCACCCCCTGTCACGTTGGTTAAATACGCTTGGTGAACCGTGGGTAT
>SJJU01016068.1:0-14624 GCA_012932125.1 Conopomorpha cramerella
ACACACATAAAAAATACACAAACACGAATGAATAGGCACAGTGTGCTTGTCAGCGAAGAGGAGACTCCGGCTCATTTTCTACTGTCATACTTTCCAAACATAGTTTGACAGTAATGACAGTTCTCGACCCGAAAATCTGTCAAGAAAACGTCAAAGAAAATTCCCCATTGACGTAATTTTTTTGCCATTTTATGTTTGGACAGTTGTTACGTAGCCAATGAAAAGCATACTGTATAATAATAATAATAATAAATAACTTTATTTCATAAAATGTGGTTCAAATACATACACAAAAATCTTATACAATAAACTTAGTGAGTACCTACTCCCCATAAAAGGGCCTACAAGCCCTGTGGTTTGGGGTGATTAGAAAGCTCAACCCAATATAAGATGTACAGTATGTGCATTATAACGTATATATACGTTGCTTGCCGGCGCACAGGGGACGCCCACGCTCAGCAATATGAACTGGAATTGAATTCACAAACGTTACCTTTCGTAGTTTCAGTATAAACTATGATAATTGACAACAACAATGATTTCACAGAAAATAACGAGGAAAGTTTAATGGATCAGAATTTTTACAGGATTTCTCAATTTGTTATACACTCAACACATGTAAATAATATCTGGCAATTGAGAGAAGCTAGTTGAATAAAAGAAGCTGTTTTTAAGGAGGTCATGTACACACATCAAAAGTGTCTAGGGATCACGAACATTTTTAGCTTTAAAAAATCGTCGCCCATTATAGGGTTCACACACCTTTTTGAAACGAAATTACGCGAATGAAATCGCGGGGCGTCCACTAGTATATTATAATAATGGACGAAGGGCCCTACGGCTATATTTAGTAATAAATACATGCATACACTTCACGCCTGTCTCCCAGAGGGGTAGGCAGAGACTACAGATCTCCATTTGTCACGATCCTGACATACCCCTTTCGCTTCATCTAAATTCATACATCTTTTCATACATGACCTTCGGTTTCGTGTAGGTTTCGAGAGTAGTAATAAATCTCCATAATCTTAAGGTAATGTCCAACACCCTTGGCGGTTACGGACAGAGGTGTATGTATGTGTGTAGATAAGCTAAGCAGCCGTTAGCGGCCGGCAGCGCTGATCAAATGCTTTGATTGCTGCCAAGGTTGCGCTTCATGAAACGAGAGAAGTATCCATAAACACGGATGCCTTAAACACTTTCACGATCAGTAAACGGCTAAAGCTGTTATAAAAATAAAACGTATTTTATGTCCTTTTAGTATTCGCGAATGTGTTACAGTACGGCAAAAGCATAGCTGACATTACACTCCTATTGGTTGAATGAAAACATTTCGAACCGGTGACGTTTACTTTTGTTTTTCAACTACTGCATATACTGTCATAAAGCATATTGGTATTCTACTGTTTATCTACACACATCAAAAGTGTCTAGGGATCAAGAACATTTTTAGCTCTAAAAAAATCTAATTTATTTAAATCAAATCTAATCTTCTGGATTGGTCTCCTACCTAATTCCCCATGCCTGTATCAATGACTTATCACCACATTTTGAATAAATTATGAATGAATTCAGTTTTTGTAAAATATATTCTTCATTGCAATCTTCTAAAATGTACTTGATCCCTAGACACTTTTGATGTGTGTATATATATGAAATGCCTAAATAAGCCATTTTGACCTTTATTGGACCAGTAATACAGACTCGGATCCCGCCTTGGACGTCACGGAAATGTAGTATTACTTGTTCTAATCTGGGTGTTTGAGGTAATTAATTTTACACAGGTGTCTGACTCCTGGGTATTTTCTGAAAATTGAATACAACTGTTCTTGTTCATGAGCGAAAGAAAAGGGCGGCTTTTGTAAAAAGAACCTGCTCCAGAGAACAATTTCGATAGTATTTTAGATAATTAGGGGGTCTTTAGTTAGATGCAAAATGGAAAGAAGAAAAGGATTTCCCGCTGCCCAATATAATTAAAGGACTCTCTTTAAGCCGGCGAGACGTTTTTTATATTAAAGAACTCGAGCAAACATTATTTTACCAATATCGTCGATCGTCTGTGGTCCAGTTGGTCGGATACTTGACTAGTAACCGGGAGGTCCGGGTTCGAGTCCGGCTACTGGACGTGTACCAATGGGACTCTTTTTCAGAGCCTATGTACGCAACGCAACGCTCGTACGGTGAAGGACAACATCGTGATGAAACCCGCACACCACAAGGTGTGTGAACCCTATAACGGCGATGGGCTCACCCCCTGTCACGTTGGGTTAAATACGCTTGGTGAACCGTGGGCATTTGCTTTAGCAAGTGCCTCTGCCACCCCTCTTTGGGATTATTTTAAAAGCATTTTTCTTTTTAATCTACAAAAACGCCATATTCATAATTCAAAAATTCGCGGCTAGAGGGCACTTGTGACTGTTTGATTCTGAGCGACTTTGAACAGGGAAATAAATAACTTAAAATTGTGTTTTCTCAAAATCGCTTTTTTATGTTATGACAGTTTTTTAGAGGATATGCGATATGGCTCAGCATGTGCACCAGAATCGATAAAAGAACGTTTCCCGTATCAACTGGTATAAAAATATTGTGTTGTGCAATTCTAGAACAACTCTGCAAAATGGGGAATTTCAGAATTAAACTCCAAAGATTTCTTATGTCGCTGGTCCAGGTTGAATTCTGTCAGTGATATTTTAGTATGTTTTTCTTTTATTTGGGTAAGTTATTCATTGTTCAGACACTTTTGTAACTTGTAAACAATCAATAAAAAAATTGGCTGTCACCTTCAATACTCACTGCTTGAAATTAGTAATTTCATTGACATTTATCCCCCTAGGACAGCTAGCGCCATCTGTCATAACTAAGAGAAATAAGGGCCCTGAAAATTCCCCATTTACTCGTCGATTTCAACGGGCTTGAGCTTAAGTTTAAACAATTATGTATATGAATATTAATATTTAAATAAATGTTCCTAAGTTGCCTACGTGCGATCTCTCACACACTCTGCAGCGTAGCATTATCTCAGGTAACGGCGCCAGCAACGTTTCCTCACATAATATCCGTTGGCGACAGAATAATATCATCTGAAGCAGCATTACGTAGAACCCTCTGTTTCAAGTTATTTGTATTATAGAAAAGCTCTTCGTATGTTGGTTGTTGAAGAATAATTCTGTGGTGTTGAAAATCTTTGCTCGACAAGAATTTTGGGGCGCATACTAGGTATATAATAAGATTTAATTTACCTGTAGGTATACTCATTTTGTCTGATATTTTGTGGTGGTGCCTAAATTTAATATCGTATTGTGTGTGCTAATGACTAAGCCTCTATTGTCGTCGTATTTACATGATATTTTCTTGGGAATTTACTGTTTTAATTTACCTAAAATTCTATATTTGGATGTTTCTTATTGTATTAGGCAGATGTGTGGTGACTGCCCTGGTGACACATGTTTTCTATTCCGAAAACATGTGTCACCTGTTGAACTGTGCGTGTACCAATGGGTATTATATCATGGTATATGTACCATAAATAATGCTCATACGGTGAAGGACAACATCGTGATGAAAATTCTATTACGATGTGAAAACACTATTAAGGCGATGGACCCACCCCCTATCTCGTTGGGTTAGAATACGCTTGGTAAATCGTAGGCATATGTTTAACAGTTGCCTCTGCCTGCCCCGCTTTGTTCTGATGGCGAGTGGTCAGTCATTTGAGTTTGTGTTTTTATAATTAATTGACGTCTTATCTTCTACTAAATCATTGTTTAAGGAAACGCGCACTGACATTATATTAATAGTTTAAACCGGGTGTTACGGCTCGAAATTAACCAAAGACAAGCATACAGCTTACCTTCGTTATTTGCCTGACGTTTCGACACAGTTATATGTGTCGTGGTCGCGAGCTGACTACAGTATGGCGGCAGCGTCGTTCACTGGTTGGCCGCGAATCCAGAACTACCCTCAAAAGTCACTGTTTCGACACGTCACTCTAAGGCAGACATTAGACGATGCGTTTTGATCTCAGTTTTACTACAGTCATGAGTGTGATTGACGGATTTCCTATCGTCTTATATAGTGAATGATGTTTGAATTAGTAGTAATTCCATAAATCATGACTGATGGCATTGAATGACGCTTGCATGAGCGTCTAATGTCTGCCTAACGATATCAGCTGTACATGTTGATCTTTTTTCCGTGCGAGGTTTAATTTTGTTTAGCACTGGCTTCCATGTTGACGATAATTTCTACTAGTCTTTATTGCCATGCGCTATTGTTGATCTTTTTCTAAGTATATTTGTTTTTGTTTCAGGTAAGTAAATGCAATACAAATTTGTCTGAATAACATTGTATGCTGTGAGATATCGTCTGTGAGGTAAGTTCCGAACTATACAGAAAGCCTGAATTCATTCATAATATATTCAAAATGTGGTGATAAGTCATTGATACAGGCATGGGGAATTTGGCAGGAGACCAATTCAGAAGATTAGATTTGATTTAAATAAATTAGATTTTTTTTATAGCTTAAAATGTTCTTGATACTAGACACTTTTGATGTGTGTACATTTGTCGAGAGATTCCAAAATGATTATATTTTCAATTTAACAGAACAGCCATATTATACAGTAATCTATACTTGACGATATGTGTTTGTTTAGTGCCGATACCTAATCATTATACAGATATTTGTTTGTAATATGAGACATTTTCGTTCAGCACCAAGTTTGTTGACCAAGAATAGTAATATCATATTAACATAATAATGTTTGAGTGAGAAGCTACTGTTAGCCATTCGGTCATCTGCCTCGATCGAAGCGTGCCTATACTAATATTATAAAGAGGAAAGTTTTGTTTAAGAACAAGCCTTGGACTACCATCTTGCCAGATGTTAAGCAGCGACGTGGTCTACGATGATGCACACTTGTTCATTAGGTACCTATTCACCCCAGTGACTTGAAGACCTTCAGACTGTACTGCGCAAGAAACACAGACTCCGGCAAGTCATTCCACGTCCTAGCGGTTCGCACTATGAAAGTTTAGGCTTTATTATCATTGCGATGCACCGAAGTAGATGAGAACGGATCAGTATCGTAGCAGTGAGACACGACTATAATCGCTGGTTAATCCTTGAAATAAAGCCAGCATTACTTAGAAGATGTCTGAAATTTTATTTTACTCCTAAAAAATATTGAACCCTGGATTAGTATTGGAGTAGGATGACAATGATCCTTGTGCCGCATTAAATATAAGTACCTGGACGACCGAGCTTCGCTCGAAGTAAAAAAATCGATTATTTTCCTTCGATTTTTCATAACCCCATCTCTAGTTACTTCAAAACCAAAACGTCCCCCGCACCATCCTACGTATAGCATAGTATTACTACTCGGCAATAGATGTCAGTAAGAGTCGTATTAACAATTTGAGCAATTTTTCATGCCCGAAAACACCGTTGGAAAGATGTTTTCTAAAAATTAAACCTAGCTAGATCGATTTATCGCCCCCAAATCCCTCTTCATACCAAATTTCATGAAAATCGGTGCAGCCGTTTCCGAGATTCCAATTATATATATATATACAAGAATTGCTCGTTTAAAGATAAAGATTTCAGTTTCGGACGGCGGCAGGCAACTGTTTTATAATATGTATTTATTCTTTGTTTGTAATAATATACCTTTCTTCTTAGTTCACCTGTCTACTCTCTGAAACCAGAATTTGTTTTGTACAACACATATCTATTGTGATTTTTTTCAGTGGTCATTTGCAAATATCAAGACAAAGTTAGCGCCAGCTGTAAGATGCCAATTCAAGCCCATGCAGTTCACGCAGACGACAAAAAGGGGTAAAGGATGCTATTTGAGACTGCCGGAGAATGTGGACCCTAAATCCGCGGTGAAGTCAATCAATACGTTTAAAATTGGTGGCTTACATTTCCGAGCAACCGTTCTTAATGATCAAGAGGTATGTGTTTTTAATGTATTTCTTTAGAATTAAACATATTAATTACCTATGTTTGTACAAACAATTATTGCTGTTTGTTAGTTTTGCTATATTTAGATAATTTCCAATCACTGATTGTATTTATTCTATGTCATAACTTTCTTGAACCCTTTGCTAGGCACTCTAGTAAGAATATTCACAGAGTCTCTGTGACAGAGATATTAACAGTGAATGAAAACAATCGCGAAGCCTGCCTGTGAGAGTCGTTGTGATGTGTGATAGTGGACTGTATGATTAATTAAAATTAAAAACACTAGTTCATTGTGGAAAGGTAAAAATAGCCAAATATAAGCATTCAGCTTATCTTTGTAGTTTGCTCGATGTTTTCACACAGGTGTAACTGTGTCAAAACAGTCCGTGCTCACGAGCAAACAATGATCTTCGATTAATTTCGGGCCATAATGTCTATGTTATTTTAATATGTTGTTAGTGTGCATTTTTTTTACACACTAAGCTTTTATTTTTTATTTTCAGAAAAAAGATATGCCAAAGCCTGGTAAAAAAACTAAGAAAAAGGATCCTCTCCACAAGGTAATTTAAATCTGTGTATACATACAGGTGTAATTCAGAAGTACCCCTTTTACCCACCGTTTTAAACCACTGGTGGGTCCACGCTATACCATCACAAACTCCGGGACCCACTAGTTGGTCTATGGCCACAGGGGCAATTTATTAGTAACAGACTTTCAGCTATTTATTTATTTACTATAGGAAACATAGAGAGTTCTTAGTACATAAAATAAATTGTACAACTTAAATTGTAAGGTGATATACCTTATCCAAAACAGTTTCTACTAATAGTTTGTCAGTCACACTTAGGCGTCTAGGGATCAAGTGTCTAGGGATCAAGAACATTTTTAGCTCTAAAAAATCTAATTTATTTAAATCAAATCTAATCTTCTGGATTGGTCTCCTACCTAATTCCCCATGCCTGTATCAATGACTTATCACCACATTTTGAATAAATTAATTCAGTTTTTGTAAAATATATTCTTGATTGCAATCTTCTAAAATGTACTTGATCCCTAGACACTTTTGATGTGTGTAGGTATTTTAGTTTTCGTTATTGTAATACATATCTATTTTTCCAGATATATTACATTGCTCTAATGGAGCTGATGGCGGAATTGGAGAGAAAGTACACGGGATTGACAAAATTGAACGCTGGGACTAACAATCAGCTAATGAAGAAGATTGCTTGGGTAATTAATTCAATGTTCTTAATCGACTTAAAAAAAACTAGTATTTTTCGATTCGACCGTACAATATGCTTTGGTATGAAGATATTTTCTAGGTGATCTCACGATATGGAAATCAGAACGTAGACCACATCGCTGCTAACATCAGGCAGGATGTTGGTCAAACACTAGTTGAATGCGTATAAAAAATTGTATGTATGCACCTTGCATTTGTACACTCATCAAAAGTGTCTAGGGATCAAGTACATTTTAGAAGATTGCAACAATCAAGAATATATTTTACAAAAACTGAATTCATTCATAATTTATTGAAATGTGGTGATAAGTCATTGAAGGAGGATGTAGTGCCAAGATTGAAAAGGCCATGCTTCGGTGATTTGGGCATATGGAGAGAATGGAGGAAAGTCGATTGACGAAAGAGATTTATATGGGTGATGTGCAGGGCCGGGTGAGTAGAGGTCGCCCCAGAAGGACATATACAGACCAGGTTGGTGATGTCCTGGCCGAAGGTGGCGTGAAAAGTACTCGAAACCGGAGGTCATGTATGAAAAGATGTATGAATGTAAGTAGATGAAGCGAAAGGGGTATGTCAGGACCGTGACAAATGGAGATCTGTAGTCTCTGCCTACCCCTCTGGGAGACAGGCGTGAAGTGTATGTATGTATCATGTCTGATAAGCGCCACCCGTGAGATGTTTGAGAGTTTACGCATCTAAACAGCCATTCTTGGTGACGGCAATTAAAGTTCCCCAGTAACAGTAATAGTCCAAGAGCTATTGAACCCTGGGAGTAACGGTTGTCCTGTAAGGATAGAAATTTGTATACTTACGATTTATAGCATGCTAAGAACAATAGCCATGACCTGGCAGGCGTCAGCCCTGCACGTCACCAGGCCCTTTATTTTTGAACTGTCAAGTATATTGACTTTTAAAACTTGTTCCTGTAAGTTTAAAAATTTCATAGAATAAACTTTATTTATTGTAAATCTTAAAAAAAAATTTGACAGGCGATTACAATGAGCAGAAGTACATGACAGGTGCATTAAAAAGAGCACAGTTGATGAGGTAAAAAAAACTTTGTCCTGTATAGTACAAATTTAAATATGATTTTAAATGAACGTTTTAGAATAAATATGTACAATGCCAGGCAGTTTTGAACAGCATAAGACCTTGACAGGCGAGGGGAAAGCTGCTATGGGCGTGCGAGTGAGAGGCGTAGCGTGAATACATACACTAAATGCAATATATTTTATTAGGTTTGATACAATTTACATTAGTTTTAACATTCATTTTCATCATCATTCGACATGTCACTATCACTGTTTTCATCATCATCTGACTCTTCAGAAACGTTTTCGTCTTCTGAAAATAGTAAAAAAAAGTATTTTAATAAATCAATAAGGTTGTTAAGAATTGAATACCAAACTTAATTATATAGGACCGTATATTAAATCTTACTGAATAAAATGGTTGTATGTTACCTGAAATGTATTCCTCAGTTTCAGTCGATTGTGCTGTAGCAGTATTAGTAGGCCCTTGTAAAAGTATGTCGTACATTGAAGAAGGAACCGTATTCCCTTCAAACCAATTGAACTCATAACGACTATCAATTAAGTTCCAACCGTTCTTTTCTGGGGTAAGAAATGTTGGTTCTTTCAAATGACAATTTCGCCAGAAATTTGTGATGTATGCAGTTCTCAATAATTGTTGTTGTAGTTCGCGTTGGCACGGTGGTAGATTAGACGAATCATAACCTTTGACTTTTTTCATGAACACTTTCGAATTATTTGTGTTATATGTCGCTAGGAACTTTTCATAGCGTGCATTATTTAATTTCGAACATTTAAAACCATACATTTGACATACAAATTTCTCTAGGATCTCAAAAATGTTTTCTTTCTTCTCTTCTATTTCTATGTCTCCTAATTCTTTGAATGCCTTCTGATACGCATTTGATTTCAGCAATATTTGGAAAGGTTTTTTTTTACCTCTTCTTGCAAAGGATGGATTAAAATCGCAACCTGTCAATGCATGAAATCCCGGTAAGCTCTGGCATATGGAAGGTCCCAATTTCGTATGAAGCTCAGAAATATTTAAGAATTTTTTATAATTACTAATACCATATTCCATGCAGATTTTTAAATTATTATTGTGGAGATGGTCCATGTTTCCGAGTAATAATATTAAAATGTCTGTATCACAAGTTTTAATTAATACGTCGGATACATTTTCATCCATTTGGCATATATGATAAATTATTTTCGTATCAGCCTCTTCGTGATGTTGGCACGATAAATTATCATTTATATTGACGATCATGGAATTGTTATGGACACTATAACTATGGCACTGTTTGTAATTCAGGTTTACTACAGTATTTCCGATGAACTCTATCATTTAATTTGTGCTCCAATGTCTAATTAAAAAATCTACGAAAGCTTCTTTAAATTGTATGTTACGGAGTTCTTTCACAAAGTCAACTGGTCGAATTTGTTCTGGTCCGGTAATGAAATAATTTCTGTTTCGTACTTCCTGTCGTTTGGCTCGTTCGTAATCTTTTATTGACGGCGAAAAGTATTGGTCAAAAATTATGTCTACCCGTGAGGCACGTGTAGCTGTTAATAGTGACATAATTTTTTTTGAAATACCACCAAATGTTTTGGGGATATTTTTCAATGTATGCATTAAAAAGAATCCATCAAAAATTACAACATCAAAACGTCTTCGCACTTCTTCACTGTCGACATTTGCCTTTAAAATTTCAACCATTGCTGATTTCTGAGTTTTATGAATGGTACCATCTTCATGACACAATGACATTGGGACGGTTGTAATGGGGTATGATAACGTCTTTTCTAAATCGATGTTATGCTGTATTGACAGAGCTAACAGGCTACCAAAGAAATCACGTTGCACACGGATTTCATGAACCTTATTACCGATTCTGACTTGTTTCTTTTTTTTTTCAGAGGCAAAATTCATAATTTTCACTTGTGCAATTCTTTCTTCAAATCTTTTTCCATTCAGTGAACATTCAGTTATAAAATTCTCTTTCAATTTTTCTCCTGATTCTATAAAATTCAACAAGTAATCCTGCACTGCGTTCGAAGCTACTGTACTATTACCGATGTTATACAGACAATCTTTGTTTAGATTCAACATAAATGGATTTAGAAATTTTTCGAAGGTATTTATAAACTTCCACAACTGTGCTGAATCTCTTTTCATTGCATGCTCTTCCAGGTCTGCAGATACATCATTTTTTTTTCGTAGACCAGTGATGTCCATAGTGTGAGATATGACTGTTGTTCTTATGTCGTGACTTCTCGCCCATCGCTGACGAGCGGAAATCGAATGTGTGAACTGGATTACACCAGTTAATCTTTTTCCCGCGTCGGCATTAATAGTCTGTTCGAGTACTAGATCTGTTGGCTGTCTAGAGAAAGATTTATCAGTGCGTTTGATTCCGAGGTATCCATCTTTCATACATTTTTCAATTGATGGATGTGTAAGGCCAACTTTTAATAAATTATCATGGTATTTTACCAGCCATCGTGAATAATTAGGCTGATTTGTCATAAAAAATATATTCGCTATTTTTGACAAAATATATTTGTACAAAGAAAAGTCTCCAGTCCTTATGCTACGACTTAGTAACTGATAGTAATGGACAAGATCTATATAAATAATATAAAATTGAGACGTTTTACCAAAAGTTCCTTCTCTACATTGTCTTTTGTAATATTGGTATCGAGTATTCAATGTTGCTATCGCTTCATTTTCTAACACGTTTTCACACGGTTCATTACCATCGATAAATGTAGATAGATTACTGTAAACATCTTCATCAATACTAATATCTTCTTTTTCAATGAAAGATTGAAAACATAATATTTCCAGTCCTAGTGCCATTAATGGATGTAGCCGCTTACATCGATTAAAATGTTTTCCCTTCAGAAATCCATCTACTGAACCATTTGCGATAATTTCACTTTCAACAGCTACATTCATTAGTCCACTGTCGTCAATAAATTTTCCAATCGCTCTAAACAATGCCAACATGATGTGGAACGGTCCTAAATGGATAAATAAATTATCATAAGCTGGTTTTTCTGTAGACTGTACCTGCATAGCAATTTTCGCAATAGCTAGATCATAAGTTACATTAATGCAAGGTTGTCCAATTTCTGCAGCAATACTTTGACTTTGTTTCATAGTTTCTATTACAACTGGTATATTTGTCGGTGATTCGTTGATTGGTGTGAGGTAACAAATTTTTTCTTTGTTATTATGATAATCTTTATTTAAATTATGATGGAACCCAACCCACATCGATGTTTTTTTAATTTTTAAACCATGGCAAAGCATCCACAGAAACTTTTGCTGATAAATTATTTCTAATGAGGCTGGTGTTGCTTCATTCCTTAAATTGTCAGATAAAGACAATAATTCATCATTCATCTTGGGTTTTTTTACATATGGTACTAACTCTGGGAGGATAGCATCAAGAGTCCTTTTTCTTTTATGTCCAACATGAGCACATGAAATAGATAGCTCGCTTGTCTGCTCACCATCTTCAGGAGGATTCTGGAGCTGTTCAGAAGTTCCCTCTGTTGATTCCTCATTTTCCATAACTGTTTGATAGATTATGCCTACTGTATCATGTAGAGTATCTTTACCAGTAGCAGTATCAACATAACGATCGAAGTTGTCAAAGGCTAGTCCTGTAAATAAATCTTGTCTTTTACAAATTTCATTTGGACAAATTTTGGAACGATTCAATAACGTAGCTGTTGCTGCAGTTTCCAATTCTTCAATAACATGGTAACTACAACAATACCATATTTATTTATGATTTCTACGATCTTTCTGCTGCTCGTCAAACTCTTCAATGTCATGCCCAGAGTGATGTGTTTTTTGGTTTTGATAAACCCATTAGTGACATTATAAATCAAATCTTCTGCCAATGAATTTGTTTTCCTTATAAAACCTTCACTAAATCTGCGACGTCGTTTATGACCACCCAGAAGAAAACAATAAAAATCGAGTAATTGCTTGGGTATTTCACATTCGCCATTTAACAAATCAGCAGTTGTTATGTTTTCTGGCAATGCCTTCTTCGTTATTTTTAAAATAATTTTTCTTAAAATTGATGCTGCTCTTTGCAATATTTCCGCATCTTCCAACAGCTCACATAATTTTGCATCAACAACAGAATTTTTCAGAGTTACATATTTTTTTCTGTCCCTTTTAATAATTGTAATGTCATCGAAATTTAGTAATAATTTAGCTTCAAACCGCTGGATACTAAAATTAACATCAACATCTTCATCATTTTCTTCGAGTATTCCTTGTAATATTTCGAAGTAATATTTACATAAGTATGTAAATGAAAATGTTCTTTTTTTATTTATTATTTCTTCGCTGATAAAAGTTTTCATTTCATCAAAGGCCAATTTGTGAAAATATTTCCAAGTCTTCTTCGGTGGTGGTTTTGCTTTCGCTTGTTCTTGCAATGTATATATAGCAATCGTTCGACAGCTATTATGATAGAAAATGAATGGAGTTGAATCTGCGCTAAGTTTTTCATAAAATTCGTTATCGTCGCCAAATTCTTTTAGAACTTGCATCAAACTTGCTCTTTCTGACGAGTGAAGAGGTTGGTTTCGTCCTTTGACTCGTTTATATTTACTTTCACAGAAAACGCATAATTTATCAGCATCGCTCGTTTTACTTACGGGCACCTCAGCAGATGTTGATGCTCCGCTTTCTTCAGTAGCTATTGGAGCGGCTACTGTCACTGTTTCGACGTTTGTCGACATTTCTATAATAAACGGAAACCCCATTATAATCAAATTTGTGCCGCGTAATTAAACCAAGAATATAGTTAAAATTAAAAAATATAAAAGTTAATAAAAAATACCTGATGATGATGCTGGTAGATTTGGAGTTGATGATTCACTCGTGCGATATTTTTTCATCACGGCAAGAAAGTTTTTATAACATTTCACATGATAACCAGTATTTGTGTCAATGGTTTCTGGCAAAGAAATATCTTTAAATTTTAAATTATTGTCCTTTCTTATTTTCAATATTGATTTACTCTTATTGAACGTAGCCTCTGTAAATTGTACAGTTTTTTCATCCGTTTCTTCATTACAAATCACACAAACCACGTGTTCAGATTCCATCTTGCACTTTATTTACTGAAATGTTAATGTAAAGTACAAATAAACACAATAGCACTGCACAATTAATAATAACAATAAATTCGATTTTATAAAAATTCGAAATCACTCAACACAAAAAATATAATATCTCAAAGCATCCACACAAGTTAAAATCGTTGGAGCAACTGACAAAATTCTTCTCTTTACATTGTTTTTTTTTTTTTTTTTTTTTGAAATACTGTTTGAACAAGCGTTTGACCACCATCCTGCCTGATGTTAAGCAGCGATGTGGTCTACGAAATTGTTGCTCGAGAGCAGGTATACGTCCCTTCGTATTAGATAAACGGTCCTACTCGCACCATAGGCGTTCACGCTACGCCTCTCACTCGCACGCCCATAGCAGCTTTCCCCTCGCCTGTCAAGGTCTTATGCTGTTCAAAACTGCCTGGCATTGTACATATTTATTCTAAAACGTTCATTTAAAATCATATTTAAATTTGTACTATACAGGACAAAGTTTTTTTTACCTCATCAACTGTGCTCTTTTTAATGCACCTGTCATGTACTTCTGCTCATTGTAATCGCCTGTCCAATTTTTTTTAAGATTTACAATAAATAAAGTTTATTCTATGAAATTTTTAAACTTACAGGAACAAGTTTTAAAAGTCAATATACTTGACAGTTCAAAAAATAAAGGGCCTGGGGACGTGCAGGGCTGACGCCTGCCAGGTCATGGCTATTGTTCTTAGCATGCTATAAATCGTAAGTATACAAATTTCTATCCTTACAGGACAACCGTTACTCCCAGGGTTCAATAGCTCTTGGACTATATAGACACTTTTGGAGTGTAGGACGCCCTCAGGCAAGGTGGACTGATGATATACGCAAGATGGCTGGCAGAAGCTGGTTGCGAGAAGCTGAAAACAGATCGCAGTGGCGTGCAATTGGAGAGACCTATGTCCAGCAGTAACAAGTATGGGCTGATGATGATGATGATGATGATATTTCAGACGATATTCGAGCGCATAGAGAAAGTGTTGAGGATAAACGAACAAGCTGCCGAGAACAGTTTCCATTTGACGAGGTGTTACCGGCGAGCGCATCCGCATTTCGCCGACTTCCAGCTGGTGTTGAGCAACCTGCACGCCATCGAGGACGCCGAGGGCAAACCAAGGACTCAGGTCAACGAGTGTGACATTATGAAGATCGCTGGACGGCCTGTGTGTGAGTTACCAAGCCATCCTTTATCCTAAAACGTTGTTA
>SJJU01016069.1:0-11632 GCA_012932125.1 Conopomorpha cramerella
CATGTAAGTGTATTATTTTGTAATTATTAGTTGATAGTCTATAGTTTTATAACCTGAGAGTTACTTTGATATCGTAATGGGATAATACCTGTAAAGATGTATAAGTGTGTGTGTAAATAAATAAAAAAAAATTGACTAAACCCATGGTACCAAACCACCTTCTCTAAGGAAAACTATGTCAAAAACGAAAGTGAAAAAATTACCTCTTGATATCGCACAGTTAGAACAAAAGTGGCACAAAACAAAATGCGTGAAGTGTATTTTTTTTATTAATCTGTCAAAGTATTTATAACGATAAGAAAGCTTTCGCTTACTGTACTTTTAACGTTCGCCAAGTCTATGTTTATACCTTTGCCAATGGAACGTTGTTCAACTATAAATAACAAGAAGAACGAAGCTTAAATAAGGTAAGTTATGTGCATGCTTAATTGTCCGATACAAACCTTCAGTTTCCAACCCCATTAGGGATTATGGAAGAGGGTTAATGTATGTATGTATGTACTAAACCGCATTACTTTAGGTAAGTTGCCCGGGTGGTCGCGGGACGCCTGCCCCCGTACCACGAGATCTTATCTAAATATATAAAAGGAAAAGCTGACTGACTGACATATCAACGCACAGCCCAAACGGCTAAACTTAGGCACTTGAGATTTTGAACGGACGTAGCTTAGGTGCCGTAGGAGTGTACTAAGAAAGGAATTCTATAAATTCCCACGGGAACGGGAAATAACGGGATAATACTTTTCTATGAAAAATCTAAACCGATCAAGTTTGACGCTTGAAATTTTGGGATGCAGGTACTACTGAACTACGCGAATGAAATCGCGGGGCGTCCACTATTTGTAACATATCGCTGTGTGACAGGGATAGCGCTAGATGAATTGTATAGCGCTGTCACTGTCGCACGATGTAAACGTTATTGCCTAAAGTCTCATGGTACGGGGACTGGTTAAGGTATTCTACTGTTATCAATGTGTTTATACATCGCCAAGGATATTTTTGGCACGTGAGTGTTGAACGTTTAATGCGATTTATCGGCATTCTCTATATCTTCCTTTCATAATTTTTTTTCGGTGCTCTATTTATGCTTGTATTGTGACAATATACAAAGTTTTCTATCAAAATAAGACTAGATTTGCTTCAATTTTGTGCTAAACTTTTTAGCCAAGCGCCAAAATATCCTTGTAGGAATGTACCTACACACAGAAATAATTTATTCCGGAACCAATTGAATTATTAATCGTATTTGTGCCGAGACTTCGGTAAATTGGTACGAGGAAGGTTGTTTTGGTTCCGATAATGTTTCTTGAGCTATTGTAGTTAAAGATTGTTTGTTGAGCACTGTCAACGAAGAATCTGGGTCTAATGCCCAGTCCAAGTCAATTCAAAGTGGAGACTTTATGGAGTTTCGATAGCTTTTTTAATTTGACCTTCTGCATAGCTACATACAGCTTGTATTGAAAGAAATAACTAGCGTAATAACTTTTACATCTCCAGCCCAGCAAGTAACATTTCGAAACATAACGCCATACTCTATCCGCATTTACCTACTCGACTTATTTTGCGAGACACAAAAAAAGAACATTTTTTTAGTTCGTCAGCCTGTACAGTTTCAGCGGATGAGGCATGGGAGAGGGGAGGGGGGTAGGTGTAAAGGGAAGGGGGGGACGGAAAAAAAGTTAATTAATTACGTATGCAAATCAACGAAAAAGTCACCCCTTGTCGAGCACCGTACGAAACGACATAATGAGATTGTGAGGAGCATGTAGACCGGGCCGTAATGCAATTATTATGACAAAAAAAAAGATGCTTTTATTTTAACTAGTTCGACGTCGGGTTTGGTAACTGTTTGTGCAATTCTATCTATAGATGTGGAAATGATTTTTTATTCGAAAGGTGAGGAGGGCTTCCCCAAATGATTTCCATTATAATTTGGGGTGAAATACCAATAATCCTCACGCTTGGCAGGCGGGTTGGCGATCGCAGTGGTGTTATGGTTTAACACACAGAGAGCGCTGCTGTCTATCTTCTGGAGAGCTCCCGCGGTCGCCTCTTACGACCCCCACGCCAGGTATAGGTGGGTTGGGGTGGTGACACATGTATTCTATACGCTGTTACCACACGGCAATCCAAAAGGTGGTTTCTTTGTATACTAGGTGTTTATTAAAGGAACGACCGCGATGAAATAGTGGTAAGAGTACCTGGCTCTAGGTTGATGGTTGTGTGTTCGATTCCCATCTTCGACAAGCGATCCTTTTTTTCAAAGTCGTGGTAAAGGAAAAAAATATCTAAATAAACAATGTTTTGCCAAGGAAAATAACATTTTATTTATTTATTTTATTTGGGAAGCCAACAAGATATTATACACCAATAAAATCCAATAAAAAAGCCGCAGGCACTAAGGTACAGTGAGGGGGGGGAGTATATGTATATGATGATATTTTGTATGATATACATACATAAACTTCACGCCTGTCTCCCAGAGGGGTCGGCAGAGACTACAGATCTGGTCGATGCTTGTCCTTCTACTGGGGCGACCTCTACTCACCCGGCCCATTAAATCACCCAAATAAATCTCTTTCGTCAATCGATCCATTTTCTCCACGTGCCCAAACAATTTTGTATGTCGCAAAAATAAAAGTTGTTATTGTTTTGTCTTGGGGTGTTATTGGATGGTTTTGTTGTTGGTGCAGTGACTCGGGGTTCTTCCATACATATTTGAACAATACCAAACCGGTGCAGCAGTAGTGTTTTAGTACTTACTCGGTCGACAATCTCTGTCTTCGAATCAAACGATCAATCTAAACCGTTCTACTGACTCATTAGCTGTAAAACGTGGTGAGTGACGAAGGACCAAACGACAAGTTTTTGTGAATAAGTTCCATCGATCGATCTTGCGAACTGACAGAAGACTAGACTCGGAAGAAAAAAATCCGTGTCACAAATAATTGTGTGTAATCTTTAAAGTCTTAAATCTTTTTGTGTAAAGTTTAAGGAAACGCGCTCTGCCATGATATTAAAAGTTAATGATGTTACAAGCGTCTGTGGTCCAGTTGGTCGGATACTTGACTTGTAACCGGGAGGTCCCGGGTTCGAGTCCGGCTACTGGACGTGTACCAATGGGACTCTTTTTCAGAGCCTATGTACGCAACGCAACGCTCGTACGGTGAAGGACAACATCGTGATGAAACCCGCACACCACAAGGTGTGTGAACCCTATAACGGCGATGGGCTCACCCCCTGTCACGTTGGGTTAAATACGCTTGGGTGAACCGTGGGTATTTGCTTTAGCAAGTGCCTCTGCCTACCCCTCTTTGGGATTAAAGGCGTGAAGTGTATTTTTTTTTTTTTTTTTTTTTAATTTACAGTATATAAGTACACTTTACAAACCATCTAAAACTAAGTTTCAGTTAACTCACCGTTCTGTTTAGATGATCGGTAGAGACAGTTATATCATATATCAGACAATTAGAATTGGATTACTTATTTTAAATATCGTGGCTGTATCTTTTAAGGGCTCGTAATTCACAAAAAATGTACTGGTACTGCCTGTGTAACTAAAACATCAATAACGTACATCTTACAATTCGACCTGGAAAAATTTAACCCCCGCAGTTTCAGCCATGTGAAACTTTATGTTAAAGTGATGCTCGCATACATTTTTTTTTGTTTTTCTGTCTTATAAAAAGTATTCAATACAAATTTATTCGATACTTTATCACAAATATCGGTACTACTCAATTATCGGTACTTTTTGTCCCTACTCTCAAGGGATAGAAAAAAAACACGAGTAACATCACGCGACACAGCTAGTTTGTAATGAAATAAAATAAATAAATTTATTTCTGTAATATAATAACTTCAAGTGCATTTTAGTAACGCCTATCTAGATTTTCGCGTACCTAATAATATCTACCTATCTTATCTTGTTCATATAGAAATATTTATTGTTGTAATAAGTTACCTACTGAATATTGAATTGTGCGTTGTGTGTACAGCTTTAACATACGCAGAAGTATGTAGGATTTCCGTTTAATATACTGTACTAGACAGTAAAAATATAGGTATTATATACTGTTTTTTTTTCTTCTTTTTTTCATAATACGAGATAGAAAATATTAATTTTCTTGATAAATTACGATAGTGTTTTTTTTTTTAACAAACAAGCGTTTGACCACCGTCCTGCCTAATGTTAAGCAGCGATGTGGTCTACGATGGATCGCACTTTTTCATTAATTAGTTTTACGTGTTTGTCACTTTTTGTAGTTGAGACGTGTAATTCCATTCCCATAGGAATTTCGGAATGAAGTAACTGTAGATATTTAAGGACAATGTAGTTTTCGAATGGTGAAAAATTCTATAAGGAAATCTGTTCAGATTTGTGATTACTGGCATTTCACCCCAAATGACTGTTCTTGAATTACACGTGGAAGGCCAGGGAAGGTTTGAAATGTTTCTTCCAATACTCGAGGTTCAAAGGTGACTTCCTACGGGAAAACAAATGTTTGCCAATACAAGTAGTAATATGATAAATCACAGGTAGTGATGTAAGATCAGCGCTGGGAACGCTGTGTGTATCCACATCATTCCCAGCACATGCTGAATCAGAGCCCTTTTGCATTTGCCACGTCCAACTCGTCTATCTTCTATGTATTTGTTATTTTTAATGTGTTGTTCCCTCTCTTGTAATGTAACTTTTGTATATTATGTGACATTAGTGGACGCCCCGCGATTTCATTCGCGTAGTTTAGTAGTACCTGCATCCCAAATTTCAAGCGTCTAACTTGAGCGGTTTAGATTTTTCATACAAAAGTATTTTCCCGTTAATTCCCGTTCCCGTGGGAATATCTGGAAATCCTTTCTTAGTGCACCCCTACGGTACCTAAGCTATGTCCGTTCCAAATTGCAAGTGCCTACGTTTAGCTGTTTGGGCTGGGCGTTGATATGTCAGTCAGTCAGTCAGCTTTTCCTTTTATATATTTAGATATGTGAATAAATGAATAAATAATAAATAATACAATACCCTTACAATAGGACAAAAAATAATTATATATGTCACTATGACGATCTATGAATCACGTCTAGTTGTCATGAAAATTCGAAAAGAGATATTCAATAAGTACATAAAATATATGTACGAGTTTATACATAGCAACAATGTACTCAGATAAGTATGTATTTATTACATGTACCTATTGTAAGTACGGAAATTACATTTATGAGATGAGATGAGCGCATCATGCTCATTATGTATTCATAGTTTTATTTATTGCAAAACCATTTTGAAAGTAACATGTTGTAATATAAAGAAAACATCAAACGTCATATTTTCAATATCTCTAATATTCATATCTGCAAGGAAAGGGTCCCTTTTATATTTATAGTCGAAATGAGAGTATTTATTCGATCAATTCCTTTCTAATAACTAATACAAAATGAGTGCAATATATGAATAAATAAAATAAATACAAATAAATTTCCTCAGTTACGTCTACTACATTAATATCCTCGTCCATTCAGACCGAACATTATTGTACATACTTTTTTTTGTTTTCCAATCGAACGGTTACTCCCGCCATAAAACATATTTATCAGGTATTATTAAAAGGTGTGCCTAATGTAAAAAATGTGTCCATCTAGACCAACATCGCTGCATTAAATCAGCAGGATGTTGGCAAAGCTTGTTCATTGCGTAATAAAGAAAAGTGTTTTCCGATCGAGTTATGTACAAAATTATTTGATTTCCCTAATACGCAAAAAATTCGCCACGTTCGTTCTTGTTGTTTAAAAAAACAGGGACGGTCTTTTAAACTAGGTGCGAAGTGACACAGCTTAGACCATTTATTGATACAAATTGAATTAACAAACGAGGAAATGATCACCAGATCCCGACAATATCTGTAGTATATACACACATCAAAGGTGTCTAGGGATCAAGTATATTTTAGAAGATTGCAATCAAGAATATATTTTACAAAAACTGAATTCATTCATAATTTATTCAAAATGTTGTGACAAGTCATTGATACAGGCATGGGGAATTAGGTAGGAGACCAATCCAGAAGATTAGATTTGATTTAAATAAATTAGATTTTTTTACAGCTAAAAATACTCCCTAGACACTTTTGATGTGTGTACACGCTCGTTATCTACAACACCAATCAACAGTATTCCGATCAAACCCTCAATCAATACAGTCCGAGATCGCAACCGAATATTACAAAAAAAAACAGTGCTCATGCTTCTTTTTTTTCTCTCTCTAATCCTATGAGCTCAGATCGTAATAATTCATAGCGCAAGCTTAGGCGACTCGCATTTGCACCGTCAAGGACGCGTTTTTATGTCTGCTCATAATTACTTGGCTACATGCTATACTACGCTATACAATAGGTCAATATTATGTACGGTGCACGCGCTCACGCACACATGCACACACTCTCCCACGCACTTGAAAAACTGGCAAAGAGTATTTAGGCGCAGAACGGACGAATACAAGCCTTGTTTTAAAAAAAATCCTTCATGTCTTGGCAGAGAGGTTTACCAAAAGTGTATAACGTAACGTGATTGGGGTAAAGCCCATCGTCGATATAATGTTCACATACCTTGTATACAGGGGTCTTTAGGGGAATATAGGCCTGATAATCGTAGAAGTTTAAAGTTTTAAACAATTCATTATTATTATTATTTTATATTAAAATAGTTAATGATTCAAATAAATCTGGTGTAAAGTGACGTGGCACCATTTGTAAAAATGATATTGAACTCGTTTCGGCTGTAACTCATGGCGAGTTATTTTATACGTAATTTTGTGAAAATAGGAAAACTTAAGTTTAAAATCGTAAGTGTTAAATTATATTTACCTACGTACATGTTTAATTAAAGCCGTCACGCCTTGAGTTTTATTGGCGCACACGAACGATTAATTAATAATCGCTTACTGTTCGATTTATTAATAAACAGATTAAAAGTATCGATTTTGCCTGCGTACTGTTATACATAAAGATGATGTACATATTCTGCTAGAGAAATAAGCAAACTAAAAGTATTATTAATTTTACTTTTATCTTTCAATTAACTGAAATACAAGCGTCTGTGGTCCAGTTGGTCGGATCCTTGACTTGTAACCGGGAGGTCCCGGGTTCGAGTCCGGCTACTGGACGTGTCCCAATGGGACTCTTTTTCAGAGCCTATGTACGCAACGCAACGCTCGTACGGTGAAGGACAACATCGTGATGAAACCCGCACACCCAAAGGTGTGTGAACCCTATAACGGCGATGGGCTCACCCCCTGTCACGTTGGGTTAAATACGCTTGGTGAACCGTGGGTATTTGCTTTAGCAAGTGCCTCTGCCTACCTCTCTTTGGGATTAAAGGCGTGAAGTGTATTTTTTTTTATGAAAAACAAGTCAGCATCTAGCTACATTTTTCATTGAGTAGCATCTGTTTTAAAGGCCAAAACTATTCTTTGTTGTCAATCGTGCGTGCACACGGGCGCACATTGCAATCTAATAAACATGTGAACACTGTGTGACCTTGCATGTGTGCGTCTCGCGGGCACGGCTGAAGCCTGGCTGAAAACATGAAAAAAGAAAAGTAGAAACCGTGTTCCTTTTCCAAAATTAGACGTGTAAGGACACACGTTTCCGTACGCACGTTGAAGTCTTTTGAAGGGCGTAGGACACTTCCCTCAGGAAAAGGGCTTTAGGCGCGAACTGCATGCTTTTGTTCTTGTTCCTTTTGTCTAGATTTAGATTAGTAGTGTATGAATACTTCGCGTGGAACGGTGGCTGTTTTGTTCTGCAGCGCGAGGTGGCGGTGCTCACCTACATGGAGTTACGTACATCTAAATAAAGGTCATGCAAGTGATCCCCACGTAATGTTCAGGCAGTTTTTAATATGGAGAGTACTTTTTGTTTCGTAAAAAAAAAAAAAAATACACTTCACGCCTTATAATCCCAAAGCGGGGTAGGCAGAGGCGCTTGCTTAATAAGCAAATGCCCACGGTTCACCAATCGTATTTCACCCAACGTGACAGGGGGTGAGCCCATCGCCGTTAGAGGGTTCACACACCTTGTGTTGTGCGGGTTTCATCACGATGTTGTCCTTCACCGTACGAGCGTCGCGTACATATGCTCTGAAAAAAAATATTTTTAATCCATAATAAAATAATAGTTTATACATGGCCACGCAGTTATTTTAGCTAGAAGTTTAAGTATAGTGATTAGAGAAGTAAGTACTTGTAATCTTCATAATCAACTTTGCTTGATAGAGTTAAGTAGATATTACAAAATTGACATTGACGTTTGATAAGTGAAACATTATAATATTTTTTTCACTATTTAAATTAGTACTTACAAATTGTCAATGACTAAACGTAACTGTTACGTAGGTATAATTCAAACAAACAACGAGTACATAAGTAAAAAAACAGACAAACAAAATGTTTTTTAAAACACTGAAAAGCTAAAAAAAAATATTCCTTGCTAGCTGTTCCTTGTTTTTCAAATAGGAAGATGTGTACCCCGTATATTGAAAGAAGTACACCTTTTAAATCATCCTTGAACATCCACGAATAATTCAAGACCGAAATTAGCCAAATCATTTCAGCTGTTCTCGAGACTAACGAACAGCAATTCATTTTTATATAGGATTCCTTATTGATATGGGACCACCTTTGTCGTTTGAGTACACAAGCCTTTCCTATAGAAAAAAAATATTGAAAATCGGACTACTCTGTGAAAGGTTTATACGTCCATAACAAAAAAAATACGCTTTGACGTAAGAACCACCTTCATTTTTCGTCGGTTAAAATGTATCAAACACAATCACGTATTGACTGTAAGTACTTACGTACCGTTAAAATTTATAATAAACTGTTTCTATTTATAGGCTCGGTTAAACGTACTTTCTTATTTAATTTTAAGGAAAAAAGACATCACCACAGTGTTCCGGTGGTTTAAGAATGATTTTACTCGTTGCTTTTCCTGTCTCTTTCGTGCGTACACTTTGTTACGGCGTAGACAACAGTTTCAATATTAAAGCAAGAACAATAAACACATATTGTAACATACAAGGAAGATCTAGCTCGTAACACGTCGGCGTTAACGCCTTGTTCCCATGATGCGGTCGATTTTCATAGCGTCTGAGTTAATTCGAAAATTACTGACATAACAATCGGCACTTCCCTTAACCAGTTGAATAGTCAAAGGTTATGTAAAAAACTGTAATTTCAACCGTCCCGATTATACGTTGCTATACTTCTAACAACTTAACAATGTTTAAAGGATAATAAACTTTATGCCGTAGGTGTTAAAGTCTGGCCGCGACGCGTATGAGTTAGCCCAGTTTAGACTTACAGTGAGGTAGACTAGACAGACGTCTAGTTTCGTCGGCACGCATAGGGATCACAAAAAGATAGATTTTTTTTTTCACGATCCATGCTTGAGCGGCATAAGTGATGTATTACTGGGAATCTGAGCTCTGTTATCTAAGCATCAACACACATTGACCGTTCAATTCATCAAATCAATGTGTGTAGCTCAAAGACTTCCCGTACCTACACTGGCGGCATTTTATGTCTTTTTTTTTGTGTGCTCCGCAGTCGTAGACTGGTGGATAGGCGGCGTGTGATCCATTATATTTCAACACAAGGCCAAAAGACCCTTAGGATTTTTGTCAGCGAACATGGTGAAAAAAACCTAGGTAGACAGTGTTCCTGAAACCAAATATCTCTGTATTATAATTCGCTTTTTAAAGATAAAGGGCACGGCTAATTCCTACCGTACGTTGAAATATAAAAAGTAAGAATCAATGTTACTGTATATTTCCCTTTTATTTATACAAGAAATTGATTGAGTAAACAATATTAGAAAAAATAAAACAACAGTTTACCTATATTTTTCCGTCGGCATACCAAATCCTAAGGAGGAAAACGATTATCGTTTTGCCAACAGTTGACCACTTACAATAGCGTTAATAATTGAAGAATCGGCGTAAGAGGCGTGAAATTTCACTTTTTACGAAGACCAAACAACGGTTTCGGCCACCAAGCGAAAAGGTGAAAAAAGTCTAGCGCTTCTAGTGCTCGACGGACAAGACGTAGTATTTTTTCCTCCTTTCGGAATGATCTTATGAAGTCTGGCACGCGTAATGGCGTGTCCGACTTGTGCTCTCCGTTTATTGGTCCAGTTTCTATTGATTTGCAACACTTAAGCAGCCGATAGGTCGCTAATGCACTTAGTACAATTGCCGATTGCCACCGCTACATCATTCTAATGCCAATTATTTATTTATGCACCTAAGTAACTGTGGTTTCATGAGACATGCGTTATAAAACATACCTTACCTACACACAAAAAAAGTGTCTAGCGGTCAAGAACATTTTTAGCTTTAAAAAAAATCTAATTTATTTAAATCAAATTTAATCTTCTATATTGGTCTCCTACCTAATTCCCCATGCCTGTATTGATGACTTATCACCACATTTTGAATAAATTTTATGAATGAATTCAGTTTTTGTAAAATATATTCTTGATTGAAATCTTCTAAAATGTACTTGATCCCTAGACTCTATCACTCTCTATGTAGTGATTCGTCCTACAGGACCAGTTTAAAAAGGTAGCCTATGTCTTTTCTCAGCTCTAAAATATCATTAAAATCGGTTCCGAAGTTTTGGCGTGTAATCGAGACAGACAGACCGAGTTACTTTCACATTTATAATATTAGTAAAGACGACCCATTACAAAATCCATGCGCAAAATGGCTGGCAGAAGGCTGGCGTGCAATGTGGAGAGGCCTATGTCCAGCAGTGGACAAGTATGGGCTGATGATGATGATAGATGACCCGGAATTTTTGGTCACAAGTGTATTTCCATAGTAGATCAGCCCCCCTGCCAGTGTTGGTTGCACTCGGACAATCCATATAGGCAAATGTTACACTTAAATTGTACATTTTTGTACATATAATTGACACTTAGGTGACAGACAGCCTTCTGTTGTACCTACGTATAACTTGCTCACGATTCATGAACGTAAAATATTAGATCATTTTTTTTAATGAAACGCGCACAGACATTATAACTCAACATTGTTCACCGGGTATATAGGCGCGAATATAATCAAAGACAAGCTCGAGCCTACCTTTGTTATTTTACTCGACGTTTCCACGCAGTTGCATGGGTCGTGCTAACGAGTAATAACACAGGTAAGCTCGAGCTTGTCTTTGATTATATTCGCGCTTATATACCCGGTGAATAATATTGAGTCGTAAAATATTACTCAACTAGATGATCAGCAGATCAGCAAACGTTGATTTCCTCTGCTATTATATGCATGCTTCGTACATACAAACCTTCCTCCAAAATCACTATATGTATTAAAGAATGAATGAAATCGTAATCCACTAGTATAATAAAAAACTGAAAGAAAAATATATAGTTCTGAAAGTAATATTATTAAGGTGAAGAAGAAGGCTGAAGGTCTTCGAGTCACTGGGGTGAATGGATACCTAATGAAAGAGTGTGCTCCATCGTAGACCACATCGCTGCTTAACATCAGGCAGGATGGAGGACAAAGTATTTTCATTGCGTTTTAAAAATAATACAATAATAATTAAATTTATATACCAAAACAG
>SJJU01016073.1:0-11400 GCA_012932125.1 Conopomorpha cramerella
AAGGTCTAGGATCAAGTACATTTAGTAGATTGCAATCAAGAATATTATTTTACAAAAACTGTATTCATTCATAATTTATTCAAAATGTGGTGATAAGTCATTGATACAGGCATGGGGAGTTAGGTAGGAGACCAATCCAGAAGATTAGATTTGATTTAAATAAATTAGATTTTTTTAGAGCTAACAATGTTCTTGATCCCTAGACACTTTTTATGTGTTTATGTATTCTACTTTATAAGTACCTTCCTCTAAAATCACTCCCCATGAAAATACGTTCCATAGTTATCTTAAAGGTTTAAGCATATATAAGGACAGACAGCGGAAAGCGACTTTGTTTGACTGAACTTTTGACTTTAGCCCTAAATAATACGTTGTTATTTACGTCAAATACCGTTGAGTACCTTATACTATAAGATAAGGAAAAAAATAAAGATTACAAGGCTGTAAAGTAAAATCTAAAAGTTGGACCACTACTTATAGTACGGATCTTCTTTTTCTGTCACTAAGAACTGTCATAATACTGCAGCAAGAAAGAAAACGAATTTCGGCTCTCTTTTTTGCTATAACATATCGATGGTCCCTATTAAGAAAGTCGGATCCACAAAACGGAACATATTCAGGAGGTAAGATATTTTTGGATATTAATTCTAAACTACTTGTGGTACTACTATAACAGCTTATAATCTTTGGTACCTTTACGTGATGTAATACACGTATAAGTTTATAGATCTTAATATCGCCAATCTATCGGTGTAGAAAAGTACACTATTACATATTCCTAAAATTGCACTACCGACATTTTTAATTGGGACTATCGATATGACAATTCAGAGCGTTAGAAAAGCATAGGGCGCTAAAGTAGTAGTCCAACTGCAAATGCCAAAGAATACCTCAAAATACCTCTATGATACCGCCCCGCTGTCCGCTTATTTTGCCTCTATTCTGTTTTTTGATCTCCGAAAATTGCCATTTATGTATATCATAACGACTGCCAATGTGGTAGTCGCAGTAACACACAACACGATTACCTATATTATTATTGTATACATATAGAATATTGTACCTACTGCTTATGATATTAATCTTGTTAAACATAATTATGGGATGTATTTTATTCTGTGCCCTAGTCGGCATTTTGTTAACCCATTAGCACCTACTGTACTCAGTGACTGACAATTTATTTTAAAATCTATTACTCCGTTATAAAAGTCAAAATCAATTAAAGAGCGTTCTTCTTCTGGGCGTTAATGGGTTAATTTAGCATAAGGTCGCCCGCGATACATGCTTGTGCGGGGGTGTGTAAGCGTTAATATACACTAACACATAACCTTTAAAAAAAAAATACACTTCACGCCTTTAATCCCAAAGAGGGGTAGGCAGAGGCACTTGCTAAGCAAGTACCCACGGTTCACCAAGCGTATTTAACCCAACGTGACAGGGGGTGAGCCCATCGCCGTATAGGGTTCACACACCTTGCGGTGTGCGGGTTTCATCACGATGTTGTCCTTCACCGTACGAGCGTTGTTTTGCGTACATAGGCTCTGAAAAAGAGTCCCATTGGTACACGTCCAGTAGCCGGACTCGAACTCGGGACCTCCCGGTTACAAGTCAAGTGTCCGACCAACTGAACCACAGACGCCTTTACGTTAACAAATACTTTTTACTTTTACTTTTTTTTATACTTCTGTAACCGAAACCGCAACACGTTACAGACGGTGTTCGACGAGATGTTCATATCAGTGTACAATCTGTTCTACACGTCGTTGCCCGTGCTAGCGCTGGGCGTGTTCGAGCAGGACGTCTCCGATACCACCTCGCTACAGTTCCCTAAACTGTACGCGCCCGGACACACCAGCCAGCTGTTCAATAAGACTGAGTTTATTAAGTCCGCGCTGCACGGGTGTTTCACGTCGCTGGTGCTGTTTTTGATACCGTATGGTGAGTTCTTGTTTGATTGTCTGAATTTGGTTGATTGCTCGTAAGTTTGTGCTCGCGTCTCAGTATGTTATAGACGGCGTCACTTCTCAATCGAATGCTGTCAGTTCAGTACCATTTCGCTGATAAAGTATGTAATAGCATACCTGTCTTCATATTAGCATACATAAAAAAAATGTGTGCGTGTACTAGTGTACACACGTAAGAAGTGAAACTTCTTTATGGCCTTATTTATCGCAAAATGATCTACATGCAACTTTCCAGAAATTGGTTAAATAAAGTTAAATTAGATAAAGTTTAAACAAAAGGATTTTATTGTCATAGACATGAATACAAAAAATACAATTATTTCACTTTAAGTTTTATTGACCGATAGTTACAATCAGAAACTGAGGTTAACCTTAAATATCTTAAATTTAAAAAAAGATGGTGCGTAACGGAAAAATGTGACGCGTAACCAAAAAATGTGACGGTATTTTTTTTTCCAACGCCGATAAAGAAGTTTCACTTCAAAAGTAATGTTGTTTTCTGTAAATTAAAACATCAGCAAAGAACATTTCAACTCTTTAAAATATATTTTTTATCGACCAATTGTAATATGGTGCACTTTTACAAAAGACTGTAATTTACTTATTTTTTTTTTATTGAAAATGTCGTAGTTACCATGAAACGTATTTTAGGATAGGTGCAACATTTTAAACTTATAGTTGGGCTCATCTAATAAGTGATTTCTGACACATTGAGAACGACCATGAAAAACATGGAATATTTTTAGAACGGAAATGAAACCTTAAAATGTATGCAACAGCACTGAACATTCTATTCCTTTGTGCTTCTTTTTCATCAATAATCTAGTGCTGGGATTTTTTTGTTGATTTATCAAGTTGAATCGTTTCGATTTTGGACACGTGCTTATTGAATCGAATGTAAGTGTGGTAGAATAAAAATGAATGTTTTGCACATGTATATGCATACAGTTATACATATATAACAGAGTCCATTTTGATGTATTAATGTTTTTTCGGTATTATCTTAGCCTATCACGGTTGCCGTTGGGAGATAAAAAATATGTATGACGACTTCAATCGAAACACTACACATACACATCGATTCTCACGCATTCGAATGTTTTCAATACAACACTATCACACACGTCAGTCGACCTGTCAGAATTCACTTATTAGATGAGCCCAACTATACTAAATCAAACTTCTTTCGGAATAACACAAGCCAATACCCCACAATTTTACCAAATTTATTCAGGTACATACAAGGACGGCCTTGCGCCGGACGGCAAGATCCTGTCGGACCACATGCTGCTGGGCAGCGTCGTCGCCACCATACTCATCATTGACAACACCACTCAGGTAATTACTACTATAGAGAGTTATATTTCTTACATCGTCCTACCCATGCCTCTCTAATCAGTCTCTTCATTTACGTACGACTTTAAAGTTATAATAAATAAATACACTTCACGCCTTTAATCCCAAAGAGGGGTAGGCAGAGGCACTTGCTAAAGCAAGTACCCACGGTTCACCAAGCGTATTTAACCCCACGTGACAGGGGGTGAGCCCATCGCCGTTATAGGGTTCACACACCTTGTGGCGTGCGGGTTTCATCACGATGTTGTCCTTCACCGTACGAGCGTTGCGTTGCGTACATAGGCTCTGAAAAGAGTCCTATTGGTATACGTCCAGTAGCCGGACTCGAACCCGGGACCTCCCGGTTACAAGTCAAGTATCCGACCAACTGGACCACAGACGCCCGACCAACTGGACCACAGACGCTTTTAAAGTTCTAAATTGGAAAAAAATACGATAGCATTTTACATCGATTGTATTGACAGCAGCGCCTTTAGTGAGCTTTTCGCAAAACTTGGTAACTTTTAGAGTTCTCAAGTGGAGACCGCGTCTCGGCAAACGTAGGACGCCCTCAGGCAAGGTGGATTGATTATACGCGAAAGATGGCTGGCAAATGTTGGATGCCAGCCGAAAATTATTATTTTTTATTTATAAATATTTTAAAATTATTCTTTCAGATCGCATTAGACACAACGTACTGGACTGTGTTTAACCACGTGACAATATGGGGATCCGTGCTGTCGTATTTGGTGCTAGATTACTTCTACAATTACATTGTGGGCGGTCCCTATGTTGGTTCCCTCACTGTGGCTTTGACTCAAGCCACGTTCTGGTTCACTGCTGTACTTACTGTGAGTATTATACTAAATCGTGTCTTATTGGTATTGTAATAAATGTTAAAATAGCTTAATATATTAGTGGTGTATGTAGTTGTCAACTTAGCATGAATAGTGTTGACTTTTTGTCGGTTCGAGTTTGTGTATGCTTACTTATTAGGCTTCTATCAATGCGTTTCTAATAGATCCTATTTATGGAACACTTTAACTGTGACATAATGAACTACACTGCCACACACTACACTGAAAAGTTTGTGCCTTATTGGTACAAAATTGAGAATCACTTAGGCTAATTTATATAGAAGTCAAACCTTTGTTTCCGGATGCTGACCCGGTAAAATTTGCTCTGGATTATTGGTTCTTAGCATATTATGTACTAAAGCAAACAATAATGCCACCAAAACCGTGTGCGGCTCGAATTTGAGCTCGGGTCGGTCCACTTTGCAAATTTAGTGACAGATGAAAATAAAAATATTTATTGACTGTTTGGCAGTTCGGTAACATGCATGTGGTTGGGTACTCACTTGTATATTATAATAACTTGTGACAGTGAGACCCCGCTCTACCCTTATATTTTTTTACAAAATAATAATGATTATAAAAAAAAAGAAATATTACAGGCCAGTCTAAGTGTGTGCGTGTGTGCGCGCGTGCGTCCGTGTTCGTGTGTGCGTATGTATGTGTATGAGTGTGTGTGTGTGTGTGCGTATGTGTGTGTGTGTGTGAATTCGTGCGTGAGTAAGTTAAAGGAGTCGTGTACGTATGATATGCAACTAGACGACAGACAGAGCAGCGAGTAAATAAACACGTCCCCGCTCACCGCGCAGATGATAATCCTAATGGTGCCGGTGGTGTCGTGGCGTGTGGCGCTGAGCGCGGCGCGGCCCACGCTGGCGGAGCGGCTCCGCGCGCGCCTCCGCCGCCGCCGCCGGCAGCTCGCCGCGCCCGCGCCCCGCACCCCCTCCGCGCGCCGCGCCCGCCGCTCCGTGCGCAGCGGTTACGCCTTCGCGCACCAGGAGGGCTTCGGCCGACTCATCACTTCGGGCAAGATCATGAAGCGGCTGCCTCACGCCGAGCACGCGCTCTCCGCTCTGGCCGGTAAGTTCCATCAGAGGGAGCCAGCGGAGGACTCGCCGCCGTCGCCGTCGCCTTCATCGCCGCCGGAGGACAGGAGGGCGCCTACGCAGGATCTGGATTCGGTCGATTTGTGAGCGAAGGTGACAGATAGCTGGTGTCGCTCGCCGGGACAGTGAAGGGCTACAGCCGTCATAAATGTAACGAGTATGTTGTGTATATTTTACTGTCCGCCAATGTGTAAGAGAGTCCGAAGTAATTCTGGCTAGCGGGTGTTGAAACAACATTTCCACTGGGTAAACGTTCTCAAGAAAACTTGTTTGTTGGTCTAGTGAACTGGTCAGTCGTTCGTGAAATACGGAATAACCATGTACGCTATAGATATTTTGTCAAACATGTTTTCTTGGTCGGTGGAAACAAACGGTTGGAAATAACTGTTCCCACGCAATGAACTTGTCGACCAAGAATCTGGTTATTTTCTTACTTGTCACAATATAACAAAAATGATAATTTAGTGACACAGCAGGCCTAGCACAGAAAAATGTGACAAGACATGAAACGCTGTAATTTGTTGAAACAAGCTGAGTCGCAATAAACATGACATAACAGCCAATCAGAGTGCGTATTTGTACTGTGTCGTGTCATTGACGCGCGTGCTAGGCCTACAGGAAGTGTCATATGAACTAGATCAGTTACTTGGTAGACATGATCTAAAATCAATAAAATCTGTATTCATTTCTTTAAGGAAAGCGATATCAACGATAAAGATCTCTCTCGGAAAATCTCTATTAAAATTGTGAAATATAAAGGGATCGTTCACATGTCTTATTTTAGGCGAGACCGTATGTTGTCTCCGCATGGACAGAAATTAATATTAACTTGGCTACTACAAAATGGCAATAGAAAAATAAAATCACAATTGTCTAGAAAAAAAAATGGAAATCTACATGCCCTTTACCGCCGAACACAATTGTATATAATTCCGTCTCTTTCACACAAGACACATTATGTGGATTAAGAACGTTTAAAAAATAATCTCTTGAATTTTAATAATGAAACTGACGATTGATGCTTTTATTTTCCTATTGTGACGTTTGTGCAAAAGAATTCTAGAATTTACCAAATGGCAACTTTATTTTTTTATTTTATTTTAGTCAGTAAGTGTAACCAGGAACAAGACGTTAAGTCATTGCATTGATTAATAATTATTTAACCACCGTATAGTAATGTTGGACATAGGTCTCTCCAATGGGGAATTTTCTTTGGCGTTTTTCTGGCGGATTTTCGAGAGGAGAACTGTCATTACTGTCAAACTTTGTCTGGAAAGTATAATCTAGAAAGTAAAATCTGTCAGAAAAACGTCAAAGAAAGTTCACCATTTCAATCCACTGTGATCTGTTTGTTGTAAATGTTGTTTTCGAGATTTTGAATTCCGTTTCGAATACTATAAGATTTCAAATTCATAATGTGTATACAGGATGTCCTAAAAGTTGATTTCAAGCCCACATGGGCGACAGGAAGTATTATAATAGTTATTGGATAATACCTAAACATTGAATAACTATTAATCTTGCCTATGATTAAATATAATCTTGACGTAGACTTTTGGGAGAACCTATTAGCAACATTGGCAGTTAAAATTTAAAAAAAAAAGTACAATTTCAGTGTTGCCAGTTGTGAATTTTAGTTTGACGTTTGCCAAACGCACACACAGTATATAACTGAGGATTATAAATAAATGATTAATAAATATGTAAATAGCGCAGACGGCACAGTGTCGTCGTAACTCGTATTGTGATAACGTTATACATAGATCGTATATTTGTTGATCGAGAGGTATATATTGATAGATATTTATTGGTACGTAATAAGATTACTCTTTTGTATGAAGCGTAGTTGTTTCGTGCTAGCATGCATCGTATCCGGCCGTCATCATATTGTGTCTCTATCACATTTGTAATAAGTTCAAAACGATTTAGAAAATGCATTTGTCACTGAAAAGAAACTGAAATCTTCAACCATGGTCACCCTATTCCTTGGTTGTGTGTGTGACCATGATTTATTGTTTTCTCAGACCAAAAACAACTAGACTAGCAATCCTAAACTGAGGTTTAGATTAAAACGAGCCGACGTTATGAAAAACATACGGGAGTGAAAGAGTAAGAGACAATAATCTTCTGTCCCCTTTACTGCGTATCAGGGTAAATCTGGATATCACAAACTGTGTAAAAGTGACAGTTTGGATCCAGAAGTACATCGTTTTTCATACATTTTGGTGGAAAAGAGACAGAAGTGGTACGCGGCTTGCAAGTGTAGTTGTGTTTAGTCTGAGATTGTTTTATCTCACTCTTACAAACATGTTGCACTAGTTAACGTGACTCAACATCCAAACGATTCCTTATATTTGATCACTGTCCACTTTATAGTAAAGTTGTAACTAGACGGGACTAGCGGCCCGGTACGTGCTTCGCTACGCATTGAATTCGTTTATTACAAAAAAAACATGATAAATGAAGAACCGCTCGGCCGATTTTGTGCAAACTTCATATAAACGATCTAACAAAACAAACCAAGTCCGAACAAAGTCAAAACATTTGGTTTAGATTGGTGAACGCGTTTTTTAGTTAGAAAATAACAACGAAAAGTGGCATTGATTTTTATATATGTATTCATTACACATTATTTTATTTCAAAATGTGAACAAATATAAGCTTTAATTGATATCGGTGGAAAGTGCATTTTCTCATTTTGTTCTTATTATTAATAATACCAAACATATTGTACAACAGTGTCGATCCACACGCTGAAACATACAAGTCATTCACTATTTAGTTTAGAAAGGCGACGTGTAATATTTGGGTTGGATGGCACTACCTATTACTTAAGTTCTTTCCATTTGGTAGTTAGTACTATACAGGGTGAGGTTAAAAACGTTGGCGAAGCTAGAGATAGTCAACAACTTTCCCCAAAGCACTGCCACACTCCAAAATACTGATGCGCGCGGCTCAACAGTTTGCTACATATAGTGTTAATTCTATAATTTTAAACTAGTTTTTTATCTGCCAACAAACTGCTTGCAGTTTGGCGGAATTTTATTTTATGTAATACCTAATGTGTAATTTAGCAGTGGCGTGCACACCATATAGGCAAAAAGACACTGCCTACCTTAGTACTTTGGCTTCCCGACCTAATAATAGTATTATTGCTAGATCTTGTTTACTCACGACACAGGCTAACGAAGGCCCTCTGTTTAGTGGGTAAGTAGATAGGTAGCTACCTATATTTCGCAAAGACAACATACAATACTTGGGATTACTGCCTACCTTGCCGTAAAAACCAGTGCACGCTACTGTAATTTAGTAAATAAATTAATGGGGAATTTTCTTTGACTTTTTTCTGACAGGTTTTCGGGAGGGGATCGGTCAATACTGTCATACTTTCCGAACAAAGTTTGACAGTAATGACAGTTCCCGGCCCGATAAACTGTCAGAAAAACGTCAAAGAGAATTCCCCATTAAAAAAAGAGAAACGAATATTTTTCAACGGTTTTATTTAGCCCGACCCGTACGATATTTGTTTGTTTATTTGGGTCAAAATTGAATTGAAATTAAGTACTTTCTTGTTGTCAGATTGATGTGAAATTTGGTACACACCTTTAAATTACAACTTGATATAAAGTGACAAACAGCTGTTCGGTAATTTGTATGAAAAGGTGATGTATTTTTTTTTCGTTTTTGATATAGTTTCTTGGGGGTTTGGTATCATGATTGAGTGACTGTCGAATACCGCCAACATTTTTGGCTTCACCTTGTATAATGATCTTGCGTTATGCGAATATAGTATATAATATTTATTTTACTAGAATTATTCAATTGGCCCTTGTGGAATGAAAGTACCTGTAAAAGAATCTAGTATGAAAAAATTGCGATCAAAACAATACTGGCGTCGAACGAAGGAAGGGCGTGACATTATTCTATTTTAATTGGAATATGTGCTTTATTAGTTCGGATTAGCCTTGTCGTAAAAGCACATATTCCCATGAAAATAAAAGTAAAGTTACGCCTTTTCTTTGTATGACGGCAGAATAGTACTTTTTTAGGGCTAGAAAGAAACTGTATCTCTCCTATGCCCATACAGGGTAATCCGGAAATATGATTTCAAGGCCAAATCTGTATACTCCGTCTACAGGAACTGTATTCCTGCGCCCATTTCAGAAGGTTTCAATGCCCCGAAACGAACAAAAATCAATAAAAGGGTATTTCCGGATCTATCCCTGCCTATTTTTTTATCGCAAAATCGATGTCACAAAAGTATTATTAAAAAGTTTGGAATGAAAGTTTTTACTGTTAAATTTGAAACTTGAAAACATAAAGGAATGCTGTTTCACTATAAATAGTAACCAAACACCCCATCTTTAATATTTTTTATAATATCTGTATTGTAATCTTGTATATCCCGCGAAAACATGTAAGAGGCTTTTTAATGTTGGAGCGACATATTTAAAAACATTACAAAATTGTCTATGTTCTCTAGGAGAGCGCCCAACTTTTTTTTTTCTCGAGGTTATGCACCGCTGTTTCCTTACGTCTAATACACGCTTGATTCCTATTGGATCGAAATGTCCTATAGAGACAGGTACAACAAGATCTGCAAAAGGTTCCCAAGTCTTTTAATTAGATGCACAAAGGCAGTTTCTGTGCATACATTATTGATGTTAACGATGTTTGTGTTTTAGATAATAACGCGTTTTTAAAATAATTTTCGCTGCAGATGTCGCTACTAGTTTCTGCGTTGATCAGACGCTTACAGCTATTACTGATGAACACAACTGACACTTCTTTAATATTGATTGAAGTTGTTACAAGAAGTTTCGGCCACAGAAGGTTTGATTGATGTTCGACATAGAATACCGTAGCGTCATCTTTTGAGAAAATAGCAAACTAAATTTAAAAATGCTTCATCCAACAGCATACACGTCGATGGCTTCTTACAATACATACATAGATTCACGCCTATCTCACAGAGGGGAAGGCAGAGACAATAAACCTCTGTTACAATTCTCACACACTAGCTCTCTTGCCTCATCCACATTCTTCGACCTTTTTGTACACCTAGATTTTAATTTTAATACTCTTTACTCCTACTTTGTTGAAGACATTTGGTCGGTAAACATTCACAAGAATTTTCAGTTTGATTGTCCTAGTAATAGAGAGTTATATGGTATGCACAGGTACTGTCAAGTTAAATCAGCATCTAATTAATTATTCGAGTTTAGTTATTGTCTTCCGTTGGTAATTACGACTGGTACTAACCTCAGACCAAACACAAATAAACTTGCAATCCACAACGAACGTTTAGAATGAAAAGAGACAACGATATAAATAACATGCAGGAGTGAAAGAGCAAGAGATTATCATCTTCTAACTATTACCACGTAGCAGAGTTTTGTCTGTAGTTTTGGATCCGAACTGTCACTTATACTATCAAAATGACAGTTTGGAAAGAAACAGACTCGAGAGTGCTAAGCGGCTTACATGTCTAGTTGTGTTTGGTCTAAGGTACTAACTGATATATCAGTCATATTGACGTTTGACGTCCATTGACACTGCAGTTTTGCACTGACACACGTGTCAGTGTGAAACAGGAGGCAGGCATTGGAGTTTAACATCTATACTTGCTGAGATGTCATTTGGGGCCATTGAGAAACTATTAAACTTTTCTTCGACTTTGTTATCCGGCGTGACCATGAAAAAATGTTTGTTTGATCGTAGTCATCACTGTCACCTGTCTCTCAGAAATCAGATCTTATAGACCAACCCTTTCTCCACATCAATATTGATTGATAAGTGTTTATTTTTTCATACTCTCTTTTCTTTAGGACTTCGTTGATCTGATCGATGTGTGTTATTTTACTACTCCCTTCTACCCGTGTGTATTACTGATAATTTCTGTCAATTGACTCATATCCAATTTGTGCAAACTACGTAACTTGGTTTGTTCATAAAGCGGACATTTTTTCATGGTCGGGTTAGTCCTTTACAAGCAAAAAGATGCATGCAAAAAAATCGTAAATATTATTATATTTAAGGCTTCATGTGTCCGAGACGCTATCTAAAGTGCATTTAATTTGTAAGTACTTACACATACCTAAGTACTTATGTGAATTTTCGCAAGCAGTTAACAAAAAAAAA
>SJJU01016079.1:0-23308 GCA_012932125.1 Conopomorpha cramerella
TCAGACGTGAGCCGTACTGGGTCCGATTTGTGATCTAATCCCGCATTCGAGCAAAATATGTATGTATGTAATTCAATCTGGCACTCTGCTTCGAATGCAATTCTACGGTCGAATTATCTACAAACATACACCGCAAACGACCTATTCTTTGTACAATATTATAGGATAGAAGGTCATTGTAAGACATTAATAGAAATAAAACCTCCTTTCAATCCACCTCGCATTATTTTAATATTGTAGAGCTCATCATTATAAAAGAGAAGTACAGTTTGTAATAAAAATCGTTTGAACTATTTGCTGATATTTTAATCAGGTAGATATTCCAGCAACCTTCTCATCATAATTTTCGACGTCGTCGTCCAACAACAGCCTCAAATCAACTATTTGTGCCGCGCGGCATTATCCTCGGTTTATCTCGTTTTTATATTCCGAAGAAATTTCACGACGCAATATGTAGGTATTAATCCAGGTTTCAATCTTCCATAAAATTCGTTAAATAGTTTTTACGTGAAGAAGTAAGATACGTAGCCACTCGTAACTCATATTTTAGATATCACACACATTTGTCATTTATAATTAGAATAGTAGGATTCTTAAGACGCAAATGCAGGCTCATCTATACTTATCCTTACTAATATTATAAATTGGAAAGTGAGTTTGTTTGTTTGTTCCGCTTTCACGCCGTAACTACTGAACCGATTGCTTTGAAATTTTGCAGACGTAAGGTTAGAAGCCCGGTTTAAATAGTAGGGTACTTTTTATCCCGAAAAAAATGATATTCCCGAGGGAAAACAAAAGTAGTGTTTGCTTGATGGATGGATTGGAGATGGCACTGTGTGTTGTTAAGTCAACGAAAAACGAATAGTTGTCCTTATACCGTAATATAACCGAAATACACACGGGCGAAGCCGCGGGCGGAATGCTAGTTTCTAATAAGAGTCATTTATTTGGGCGTAGTGTACAATTAAGTATGTTATCGTATACTTTTCGCCTACTTATCCTTTTCATTGAACAATGTTTCTTTTCACACCGGATCTTTTATTCAGTAGAAGTTTGGCACTACTCCGCCGCGGCCCAGAAATCACTCTACGTTAATAAAAAAAGGTACTACCTGTACCTAAAAAGCATTCGCACTTCGCAGTTGATTTTCTATGTTGTGATTTACGTTACACAGTCCCGTACCGTAACCTCAAGCAATGCTTGTGGCACTTTACACCTGCATACTTCACACTTCTGCTGCACACAACCTGTATAAACTGCGCAAACGTACAGTAACAACTTACACCTACAAAAGTCAGGTAAAAGTCAAAACTGTAACGCTCAATAAGACCAAGATGTTCGTCGACAACTAACGGGCCCGTTCAATGAGACCTAGCTTAGAACAATGGCAGCCGTCTCTACCTAACTATTAGGCTTCCACTGATAATTATGTTACGTAGTGACCTAGCTAAATGAAACTGTAACAATAACTTGAGCTCTAAAAATCAATAACATACACGCTACTGGAGGTCAGTTTATATTTCAAACTGAAACGTTGAATTCGTCAGTTGTTTTACCAGAAACAGAAAATTTCTCTTGACATTTTCAAAGACTATATATTTTTAAATTTTAATGTGTTTCGGTCACGTTGGTAAAGTACCTGAAAGTCCTAATGGAAACGACAGAATCTTTGGAAATGGGACGTATCCCAGGTAACTTCTAAGCTGACGTTTGAAGTTTTACATACGCTGGTTTCGGCACGAATTTAATATGACTATATCCTTCGATAGATCAAAGCGGTAATCGTTTCTATTCCGCCAAGTAAATAAGTAGTAACGAACATAGTTCAATCGAACCCAGTCAGACTCGGCGCAGTCAACATAACATATTAAATTCGCAGTTCATTGCCGAGTCTAATGTCAATACAGCCTTCGTCGGAACAGTCGAAGAAAGTCAACAAGTACATCCGATTCCAGTAGCTAGTTCACTGTTCACTAACAATGCTGTACATTTCCCTTGCGACAGTATAATTGGAATAAAATATTTTATAAAAAGTATCAGGAACACGTTCCTTCGCATGACGCCTTTTTTAACCTACTTCAAAGAGAAGGAGGTTCTTCATTCGACTATACGTTTATCTTTACCATTTAGAAAATACCACATTTTTGTGTACCGATTTGGTTCTAAAATATCTATTCACGTACCTAATTCACTATTAGTTTCTTATTTCAGTGAAGTATTCGTTACAAACTCTGGCCTATTTTACGTTAGACTAAAAGATTCCAAATCATCTTGATCTGGCATTGTATGCCGTTGGCATTTGTATGAGGTATCTGCGTGCAATGGTATCGTTTACTTAGACTAGGCCCATAGTACAGCCGCAATGCGCTTGTAGACAAAGACAACTCAACAGCGACGATCTGATCAAAGTATTTTAAATTGCGCATCAGGACGAAGTGTCCCACTTTTCCTTCTGGTATTTTCTTTCAGTCTCTACAAACTGTACAATAACAAAGAAGATGTTACACTTGACGGAAGTAAACGGTACCTAAACGTTACGGTTAAATGTACATGAACTAAGATGTCCAAGTTATTGATAGTCATGATGACAGATCCTGGGTACATTCAGGTCTAAACTAACAAAACACACACATCATAAGTGTCTAGGGATCAAGAACATTTTTAGCTCTAAAAAAATCGAATTTATTTAAATCAAATCTTCTGGATTGGTCTCCTTCCAAATTCCCCATGCCTGTATGACTTATCACCACATTTTTAATAAATTATCAATGAATTCAGTTTTTGTAAAATATATTCATGATTGCAATCTTCTAAAATGTACTTGATCCCTAGACACTTTTGATGTGTGTATTATATTACCTCAGAATTATTTATGAATTAAAACAAATTTAATTTCGTAAAACAACCGCATGAAGTATCTTAAACAAGACAAGTCGGACTGTTCATGAATCTAATGTTAGAGTAAGTGTTAAAAAACATGAATTTTCGCAAAATTTGTGCTACAGGGCGCCATCGCGTCGTGGCGTCGTCGCGTCGTCGTAACGTACTACTTACTTATTGATCAACAAATTACAAGCTAAATATGGACCATGTGCTACACTATATCAATACAGCTTTATGTCGAATCATATCGCGGTTCCATCACGAAACGTGACCCAGTTCCATACATATTACATTGATGGTGTGAAGGAAATGTTCTGAAGTCAAGATTCTTTCGGCATAACTACTTATTTGTCTGTGTAGGTGTTGCTTTGTATTTACCCTATATATTATTCAAATGGTGAAAGTATGTGAAGAAAATAAATAATCGTCGTTTAGTAATATTTTAAACTTTAGTAATATGTACCCATCACTTTTGGGAACATCCATTTTTGCTATTTGTTTATAAATAAATTGACTAAATATCGCAAGTTGACGCGAAAAACAGACACCTTTTATAGAAACCGAGAGAAATGGCGTAACTGAAATAATATTGCCCAACGTGTCAAGTAGGTACATAATAATGCATCGAATTGTTTTACAAAAATCATTAAATGCATGGTATTGATTTCATATAAATTACCACTTTGCAAATGAAATTTCTGGTAACCGACAATTTGTAGGGAAACAATAAATTGTCAAATAAATTGTCACCACATCTGCTCGCGGTTACGGTACAAAGTAAAAACTGAAAACAAAGCCTTTATTAATTATTACTGCGTCTGCCGTGCGCCTGAAAATATCGAGCAAAACGATTCTATGGTTTCATGTTGCGCTCGTGCTTAACAATTATGCCATTTTTTATTTCGTACTACATAGATTTTTAATTATGACTCGCTATAAGGGCGAAAGTTGATTCCACGTTACATGCCACCTTCGTATAGACGCAACAGCGAATTATAATTGTCGGTACGATACCATTATCGCCGTCACGTTGTAGTTTGTAATGAATAAATTAGACTATTATAAACGTTTTCAGTAAATTCGTGACATTTGCACTTTTTTGTTATTTTATGCAAGTATTTTTTTACAGAGTGGAAACGATAAGTGATCTCAACCGATTATTTCTAAACTATATAAGACATCGAATGCTGTGTATCTTTTAATTGAAAACCTTATCGCTCATCAAACTATTTTAGGATTAAAAAAATTTCGTTCTAAGGCTTTATAAAGTAAATGATCCAGATCATTTTTTTGTTTTGCTCAGAAATGTTTGTTCAAACTCTTTTCAGGAAAATCTCAGTTGTACGAATTAAAAAAAAACTTTTCCAGTTTTTTAATCCCACAGCTTTAATTTAACGAAATGACTAAACTGTACCTACGTCGTGATCTTACAATTTATAAACGCTTCATTTATCGGCATTATATAAATGATTAGTCCAATAACGAATTAATTCATTAGTAAATATCACTCTCGTACCAAATGACATAGCGCATTAATAAACGAACCAACGATGACGGATTGAAGAAATACCTCGTTTTTTTTTTCATTTTTTGGGGCGTATGCATCCATTAGCGACAATGTACCTACCTACATGTTCATTAAGCTACGAATGAATCGATCTGAACTGAAAGGGAGAAATCAATGGACGAGAATGAACTATTATTATAGCTGCAGCTGTACCCCGCGGTTTATTCCGTTTTCGTGGATTTATTTCGTTACATTTTAGACTATAAAATATTTTATTCTGTTAGCTGTGTTATTTTAAATATTCACTTAACTGATCCGTTTCCATTTGACGTGAAAGGGGAAAGTAAAAATATTTCACAAAATATTTAAACACCGAAAAAATTGATCAGACAACAAATTGTTTTCCAATTTATCTATATGGGACCACCTTTAAACCCCCGTAAGTATCTTTTCCAATAAGAAAAATAATTATCAAAATCGGACTATTCTCTGGAAAACTATCCGTGGTCACAAATAAAAAATACGTTAATAGGTTGCTTAAGAATGTCCTCGTCGGTTAATAACAGATACAAATAAATTTTCGTCTTTATAATATTAGTGAGAATGTAATGGGGATTGTTCATAATTTTCTCAAGATGTCCAATTCGAAAACCATTTCGAGGAATAGCCTTAATTAACCATTATAAAGAATCAGATTTACAAAATCTTCATGGATTGAAATTATTTTCAACTTTTAAGTTAAACTTTTATTTGAAAACTATGACGTCATAGCTCAGCCCATAGGAATGTATTCCAAAGCAAAAAAAGTAACTGAAGTGCCAAGTCTGATTGAAGTTTGTCATGTGACAGCTGTGACAGAAGGGAGTAACAAAACAAACTGCAAATATTTTGAAAACCTACCTATTTTATTCGGTTCTTGTTTACGTACCTAATATTATATAGGTTGACAGTCACTGTCATTTTATAGATGTGTCATATGAATCATATGTCAATGTTGTTATTTTTTATATAAAATGTGTAATCATCATATGTCAATCATGTTATTTTTTTCTGGCTACGATGACGGTGTTCTTTCAACGCAATGATGACGTATTTTCGGTCTAAGCTTTAAAAATTAATTAAAATGTAATTAGACAATTTTATACAAAAATATTCAAATTAGTTTCTTAAAATGGTCTATATTTTTAGAAAATACTGTAAAAAACACCACTTAAAAAATGTGAATAATCCCCATTGATATTTTAATTTCCTGCATTACCTATTTTAATTTTGTTGTATCTTTTGTCCCTCTGGATCTATACCAAAATGACAGAAACATAGATATTCCGGGAATAGATTAGAAAATCTTTAGATAGATACAGTTCATGTAGTTCTTGTCTCAATTAAGTGCAGTTTACTTCCGTTAAAATATTCCAATGTGTTTCATCAATGAATTTAGAGATTTTCCTTCGTAAGTTATTTTCATACATTTTTGTTTGTTTTCTGTCTTTTCGGTCCTGAGGACCAAATACCTATTCTTCTTTCGCGTATATATAGCGCCCTTCAAATATTTGGGTAGATACGATTTTTGTCATTTATAATCTAGAAAGACAAGTGTGGACAAGTATGGGCTGCTGCTGATGATGATGATGATAAACTAGAAATTGCACGTCTAGCTAAGGCGGGCGGTGCATTGCCCGGGTTCACGTGCCATTAGCATTGCTATAATACAATACAGTGCATCAAGGACTCGGGGAAGTGCCGCTTTTGGCACAGCCAGGAACAATGTGTCCCATGGGACTCCGCCGACGGAAATGTAAAACCATAATTATTTTCGTACATTCCTGCGTAGAATATAATATTCCTTACCCTTTCTTTACCATAAAAATAAAATGCCAAGATATAAAATTTTATTTAGGCAGGCAAGTACTTTCTTCCCCAGTTAATTTGAGTTTTATAAAAAGCCTTACAAAGTTACGCTTAGCTAACGGAAGGGGCGTTTAAATGAAGTATGTACTATTTAAAGCAAATTTGGATTTCAATAGCATAATGTTTGGATTTTTTATTACAAATTTGGAACTTTTTTCAAATATCGACATAAAACTAAATGGGTGCCTCTTTATTACGTTTATTTTTATTTATAAAAACACTTATTAAAAACACAATCTCAAAATTGTATAAGTAGGTGAGAATTGAAAATTCCTAAATCAATAATCATACCTTATCAATAAAATTTGATAACATTCGCAATGCAAGCTGGAGGCAGTATACAACTAAACTCAGAATAACAATGTAACAAACATAACCTAAAAACGAACAAAATAATCAGCATAGCCAACATGAGAAGTGAAGCCTACAAAACTTGTTTTGGAGTCGTTTAAACTTCGACGAACGTAGGAAAAGCGCCCTACAGCTGACTTATTTAAGGTACAAATTTGTTAAAAAAGCAGCTCACAAGTTAGCGTTACTAAAAACTTCTGCTGAAATATTTAACATAAAGAAAACCAACTAACCTGAGAAACATGCGAGGAGCTGCACAGCAAGGAGCCAGTTAATATACGCAGACATTTTGTCACTTGTTGCTGTGGTTCAACGATAGAGTCCGTCCACAACAACACCGACCGCCAACTCCCGCGCGATACTTCCCACCTGCTTTGTAACGACTCAAAAACTTCAAAACTCTACAAATAACACGGTTACAAATGTCTCTACATTTCACAAAATGTTATTAGCACTTGTTGAATTCAGTTCCATCATTTAAAAAAGTCGAAGTCTAATTGGACAAAAGATTGTAGTGGAATAACTTGTTCCGAAGTATTAGTGGGAAGCCGGACGAGAGGTCCTATTCGTGCGAGCGCTCAGCGGACTGTGTCGAGGCGGCGTCGGTGGCGGCGGCGTGGCGTGCCACAGCGGCGGCGGCGGCGGCGGCCCGGCCCCCCGCGCCCCGCGCCCGGCACGCCTCCCACCGCTGCTGCTATGCACAAAGCCTGATGCAGCTCCAGCCTGTATTCTGGAAAGGTCTAGCCTCTCCCAGGGGCAGAGCGTCAGGAGGAACACCGCGCCCACTAACATGAAACAAAACATCGGAAATCGAGTCAACTACATGTGCCTACCTACATACATACCTACGTGCACTGCAACCTATCGATTTTCCTCGGTTATTTTCCAATGTTTATGCATAATGACACTATATATTAATTTATGCAAATTATGAAATATTGAACTAATATGTACGGTCGGCCAAGAAAATGGTCTATCAGTTTCGATGACACTTCCTGTGTCACTAAAACATCAATAAGGTAGAGTTGGTATATTATGACAATTGAACAATGAACCTTAATGTTTAATGACATTTATATGAGTTTCAAACTTAGGGTGGTAGAGCAAATTCTTGGCCTTGTACAAAGATAATTTGTCGATATTTTACTAAATACGTCTAAACTATTAAGATATAAAAAATATGTACCACAGATCCAAAGAAATATATCAATTAACTAATTAATACACAAAATCGAGACTACAAAATGGATAAATATTTAAAAGCCTAATTTGATGCTATGCATTATAAACCGAACCTTAAAATACAGTTTAAATTCAAATTCTTTCATCACGATAAACCTCCTTCAAGCGCTAACAAAAAATCTTTTAAAAAGCTCTCTACCTGTCAAAACAATTTAACTTTACACTCAGTTTTGGGTGTCTGACTAATTCCGTACTATGTAGGTAGGTATGTATATCAAGTCTCGATAGTAATGAGTCAGCAGACTGGAGAGGCAACGTGCGACCAAGGAGGTTCGTGTGACGTCACACCACCCCGAGCCCCCTACAGGGACACTGTCCTGTATCTCGTCAGATATAATTGTATCACAATTATTGAGTTACCTACCAGTGGACGCCCCGCGACTTCATGCGCGTAGTTTTATGTCAAAACGTAACGACAGGTTCCTACTCGATACATATTAAGTATCGAAGTATAATCGTTTTACTCGTAGTATTTTGCCAATATATATTAACAGTGTTTCCCTGTTATTTCCCTCTAAAATTATTCTGTCTTCTAAAGGAAACCTCATCAAAATCCCTTGCTTTGTTTTAAAGATCTAAGCATACATACAAGGACAGACAGCGGGAGGCGATTTTGTTTTATAAAATGTATTGTTCACTTCGCACCTAAAATTATTAAATTAGTAACAAATATAAACCCAACAAACTATAAAGCAAAATAAACCAACTAGCAGTTGTCGAACTTTGTTTTTACCGATGTAACCCGATATTTATATGTCTAGTATCCATAAGCCCCGCGGTCTTATCCGTGATTAATCCTGTTTATTTTTTTCTAGTTGGAATATCGGTATAAAATTATAAAGCCGTTGCGTCTTTGGAACTCGCAATGGACAGCAGCCTTAGTAAAAATATCGACTTCATTTGACAACTTTTTCGAATTAGTCTTGACGAGTGAGTGACAAGCGTTGGTCGCACTCCTCCTAATTGAAGTTATTATGTAGAAAATTAAAATTCGTTCAGAAGGTACACTTTACGCGAAGAAGATTTAAATTTGACCATCACGAAAACACCAGCTTTTAAACAGTACTCCTGTACTGTTTAATGTCATCAACATCAATTCACTTCTCGGTCGAAAGTTCTAAAGTAACATTTTTTTTAATACTTCGAATGGTGTACCTCATCCTTTTACGAAGTCGGTTAATAAACACTCACATCCTTAGTCAAACTTAGCTGTTTAGCAAGTGCCTCTGCCTACCCCGCTTTGGGATTAAAAGGCGTGTGTTTCATACAAACTTTCGATTAGAATAGTTAGTCATATGACAGACAAAATGTCGTAATTTATTAGATTACTCCACGAGGAAGCTGTTTATTCCTCTAGCTGGTATGTCAACACTCATTGTAACCTTACTCCCCTGTTACATGTTACTTATAGGGTACAACATAACTTGTTTATTAATTCGATAATTCCTATCTGATAGAAAATTACCTATGTGAAGAAAACTGAATTGCTGCTTCATCAAGCCTGTCTTGTCTTTCTATATTACTTCTCATATACCACTAACAATCAATACCGTACTTGAATTGCGAGAACTTCGAGGTCCTTCTCCAGAATAGTTTTATATCTCTCAAAAATCTTAGTTAGTCCATTTTGAACTTAAATTAATGGAAATATCACAGCGAAGACAACAATTTTTTGTTTATATATTTTCTCCTAATCTGTGATTGTTACAAGTGACCTTCCTATTGTAAATGTAATATAGTTAATTATCGCTAATATTTGTGTGCCTGAAAAGGCAGGTCACAGCGCCCCTATCCACTAAATGTAACATCCTTACACCCGCTTACTACAAATAAATGTTTCTGTTTCTAGTTACCCTGAAATCAAAGTCATATTATTCACAATAACATGGTTGTACGACATGACGAAAATGTTAGTTCATGAAAAATATCTTTCTTAGAATGTATCACAAGATGTCGCGGATGTAAACTGAGAATAGCGCCACAGTTTCTTGTTTACTTTTTGTGTTAGTCGTGATGCTGGGCGTCACCATGGCACCGCCGCAGGGCACCCGCCACCTCCGCCCTACGATGATGTCCCGTCGGATCATTCACGATTCACTGCCTTCATCTGGAGCCAACAATTTCGTTAGGGAAATGTATCGGCGAAATTCTAAACGAGCTGGTGTAAAGAAATCCATGAGTGAGTTTTACGCTTTGACTGATAATTCGTAAGAAATACTTTGATGGAAAAATTGGCGTATTTACGTTTATGGAAATAAAAATTAATGGCAATTCTGTCTGATGAAACTTCAGTGGTACCTAAACATTTTGCCCAACTCATTCCATTCGATTTTAAACCGGCGTTGCTGAAGACTAATAACAGATTATAAAAGCAAATCAACAAAAAATAGGAAATAACCGATTGCAAGGAAAAAATATTTTTCTATCTACCTAGGGTAGATTGTTTCATCTCAACATTTGTAATGAACGTTCTGATTAAAGGAAAGTTAAACACAAGACGCCCTTCGTTTATTTTCGGGGTTAGTTCAATTAGCTTGAATTGTAAAGAAATGAAAACATTCCGAAGGCTTCCAGTAGGTACGTATTATATTACTAAGTAAAGCAAGTGAACGCCCACGATGCGAAATCACAGAGCGGTTCCTAATGCAGTTACAATTTTCTGCGACGATTGCACCTTACATCGAGTTAATAGATCAGACCGGAATTCCTCGCGTCCGCCGCAAATGAATAGGCTTCCCCCACGAGGAACACTGCATTAGAGACTCTACGTTATGACTTGGAAAATGCGACACTTCTTACTACCCTACGAAGGGATGATATTTTATGACGTTGCCTTGATTTATTGAGGAGACACCCCCGCGTTCGCCGTTTTGCTATTCTTTGTCTAGAAGGCGCGGGCACCGTGACTCAGCCGCACTCGCTCAGTCGAACGTTCGTGCAATTTGTATGTCATTGTCGATATGACCCCTTCCATGAATCTCAATGGTATTCCTCTTCCACGCTGTTAGATTAATATTTACTGCGATTTGCCACACATGTATGTATCTATGTATAGGCATCTACCCCTCAAAAAACTCAAGAATGTTCTTGTTCAAAATTCGCTGACAAATGTTTGTGATGAAGTTTCCGAAAATAATATTTAATGAGTGTACATTATGAGCCAGGTAAGTAGGTAATCGGTGTTTAAAGTATTTTATAAGTAGGTAGTAGGTACCTTATTGTTTAGTGAGATTCCTTACTGTTAGTCAGATAGTTGTTGAATTTGTTTCGCACCAGATTCTTAGGCGTCATGTTGGCAATAAAATTTTAAACCTACTAACGGCCTTTTAAACTTAATAAACGGATGATTATCTAAAATTTAAACACCCCATGTCACTCGAACAAAACAGTCTGAAGTAAAAGTACCAATAATGCAGCACGGAGTACGCGCGCCGCTGAATGCCTACTTACGCCAATTCCCCGTTATCCTATTGTCATTGGTATCAAAATTCTGTGTGAAATATTCGCAACAGCCGCGAACGAATGAAGCACTTTCATTTCTGACAGACAATGTGACGAGCATTTTCCCCTCGAGTTGGAATCAACAATGGGAGATGAGTCCGATTCTAAACACGTGTCAAACGCCGTGACACCGACTTTAACGTCGACACAAGAATAAAAATAAAATAACCGTTTGATATGAGATATAAAGAGGGGCGGTAATAAGCTTACTAGTGCAATGGCCGTGGCTAATTCGCTCACCCTATGATAATATTGTTGTAGCTACCTAAATCTTCACATTATCCACGCACGTATGAAATGCGTAACAAAAATCTGTACAATTCGAAACGACAACGAGCTTTCAATATTGTACGAGTTGTTCATTACATAATATTATTTAGAAAACTTTCGGTAGAACTCTGTGGAAACTTGCGAAGTTTCTAGAAAAAGTATAACAATTGTAACCTGCATTCGTATGCAAGCGAGGACGGAGAAGTTTAATCCAATTAGTGTTGCAACGAATGGATATTTGGCTGGATACATGTCGGATAGCCCGCCACCGCACAGCGCTGGGAAATGTATATGTACTGTATTATGTTCAAAAGACATTCAGGAAAGTTAAAGGAACTATGTTTTAGCTTCACTGTATTTATTACCTACCAGGCCCCATTATTTTGACAAAGACAGCCACCACAATCGACTGACTAGAAACACAACTTTACTTGAATACTACATTACATTTTACAAATAAATTAGTGTATATTTCCTGCAATTTCAATGACAGTAATTGAACTACTCTAGTAATACCTAGTGTTTCATAGATATTTTTACGCGTGAATTCTGAATATTTAATATGATTTCTGGATAACTACACCTTACGTCTCCCATTCTTTCTTTTGTTTTAAGAAAGAGTTTTGTTTTGTAATGCGATATGGAGTGAGCTTATGATGGCCAGAACTACGGTTGCCTATTAAATTACCTGAATTGTACTTAGTTACGCCCCGAAAGATCACTTGCTTCATTTACTACAGTAAAAAAAGAAGATCTTTGAAAATTTTGCAAGCAGCACAACGTAGATATGTTCCCCGAGGACTGATGCCAATTCATAATAAAACTTTACGAACTGAGCCTGAAGTTATGTCTCGAAATAAATTAGCATAGAACATTTCGTTGCAATCACTTTGCAGCGGCTGCGAGCGTAGGGGAGCGCCCGCCGCCGCGCGCCGCCGAGATCGCTCGCTCGCACCAACATTTGTATCCATTACTGTACAAATTAAATCTGCGAAACGGAACGTCTAGGCCTATCTCGATTTGCTAATGGAAAGAAATAAAACGCTTTACTCACATTCACAAGAAACAAAGAAGATTAAGGTTAATATTGTTCAAAACAGTGGAGATAATGAAGATAGACCAACTACTGTACGTAGATAGCTAGTTATCTCGCAGGGAGGGTTGAATTTGCCGGCAGTCTGATTGATTTAATATCTCGCTGGACTTGAGATCCCTCATGGGGCGCCTTATCACAGGCATTGCAAGGCTCACAGCCTTGTTTAGTTAAAACATGTCAGTGTCTATTATAATGTCGTTCCCACACGTCGTGGGCAAAATGATCAACAGTTATTTTATATCTTTGAAGAAAAAAACGTTAGCTTTTTCCGTGGATAGCCTAGTTGTCTTGTACTTGGAATGTTGTGCGTTTCCGTCTATAAAATAATATGCAACATGTACGATTCTTTTTTCAAAGCCTGTAATCTAGGGAACTCAATGTTCTTTATTATGATGAATGAAATCCGCATACCGTAAGATGTGTGATGACCGTAAGATGACCCTAAGATGTGAACACTTTAGGTTAAAAATGATATCTGAAGCGTGGCCCTCTGCCCAAGCTGCTTTTTGATTTAAAGGGTGATTACGTATTTCTTACATAAAAATAAATAATAATATAAATGGTCTCAGACACACACAGGATTTGAAAAAAATAACAACTATTTTGTACACGTTTTACGAGTACGAGTAGAGTGTTGTGTGAATGAGTTCTAATAATACCTTGTAAAGTTTTATCTCCCCAAAAACATCAGAATCATAATATCATAAAAGGTGTAAAAGGATACTTCACTTTTTTAGAAATCCACTGTCGATCTTTGCCGTCGCGCTTTTTCATCTTTACAATATCTGTGTATGTTGTATTTTCGCATCTTTTGATCTTCTATCTACTTATAGGATACAAAAAACGGGAGATGCATGTCTCTGGGGACATCACAAGACAATACTGCGACCTCTGTCACGTCATCACAGGACAGATATATTAAAAACATTTTATGTTAATGTACACTACGCGGTTTAGCTTTAACCACCCTTCTGAATGAGAATGACGCAAAAATTAAGTGTAGGTCCTTAGAGTATTGTAACGGCATCAACTAGATTTTGCACTTAGCAATTATTATTCTGAAGCAAAATAGTAAGTAGTATTACTTGGAATGCGTTGATTAATAATAACAACATAAGCAGTGATTTTTGAAGATTGATATCTGAAGTGACTCTAAGGTTTGTACCTTTGGAGACGTGATACCTATACTAGGTCGCTTTCAGCCTGAAAAATACGTAAAAGTGTATTTCAAAAAGTGTTTTTATTTTATATTTGTACGCCGTTTTTCCTTTTATAAATAAAAAAATTTGGTATAAATAAAAATCTTTCTCTCTCTATTCGTAACTTCGATATCCCTTTGGTCGACTTCTACCAAGTGTATTGGAAAATAAACGTCTAGTACATTTTTTTTGTCGTCCGTCCCCAGACTAGCACGGGTTGCGGGTATTGTGATATAAAAAAATTGTTTCGAGATATTTTCTATGATTTAAAGCATAAATGAATGAGCTTGACTTTAGGTGTAATAAACGTTCGTTGACTTTTTCTATTGTAATTTGCTGATTTATTAGTAGTTTGTGTATTATAAAATTACCGTGGCTCGGTTGTTTACGCTTAGCTTAGTATACTCATTTTTCTTGAGGACAAAGACAACATAATTATCGACTCCATCCGAACAGAATAAAGTATAACTACAGATCATTTTCAATTAAGTAGTTTTATAGAGTTCTGCGTCATATGCCCTGATTTGAAACTGTTTCTGCATTATGGTAATCCACTTTACGCGTCAACACTTCCATTAGATTGTTGCAGCTATTCTTCTGCGTCATCGTCTTTACAAATGTACCATTAGAGACAAACGCAACTTACAACTAGCTGTCCCCCCGACAGCAATCCTCTTACAGGCTCCTTGTGAACTTCCCCACCTGTGGCACACTTACTTTTTACTTACTTGAGATAGAGGGTGTTCGACGATAAACTGTTAAATATCTACTTATGGAAAAAAATCTACTTAGGGAAAAAAAATTAGGCACAGTCAAAGTACAGCCTGAGTGAACAATTTTTTAACCGGTCGCATAATCAACATTTCCGTAGAATTTCACAGTCTGTGCATGGAAATGTAAGCACAGTTCATTCGATTTTTCAATAAATACTTGTTAGCCGTTGTTAGCCGTAGGTGTTTTGTAGATGCTGTGTCGTGTCGGTGACAGTACCTACGCGTGGCCTCGACTCGATAGGGACCCCTGCGCCGCTAAGGAGATTATCTTTAATATTTCACGAACAACTTTCAACATTCGATTTTACTTGATGTTATTCTACCTATGTTTGTATTATGTATCTTTGATAATGTAGTTTGTGCAGAAAAGTAACAGCCTGATATTTGTGGACAAAATCCGTTTCGATTAATGTGATTATTTGTGCTATTTTTTTAGTGTACGTTTTAGTTAAATTTGCATTTAGTGGTATTTTGTGCAACTATGATCCAAAGTAAATATATACTCGTACTACGTAACGTAGTTTAGCTTCTATATTTATGTTTTAATCGTTTGTTTCTTAAAAACTTTTTTTTAAAGCCGTAATTTGATAAAATTACATAAGACCTCCAAAAAAAAAATTATGTAGATAGTAAAAAACGTAAGAAAAAATTACTGAACATAGATTATTTTCATGTGCAAACTAAAACCTTGTTTACTTTAATAACTGCATGTCATAAATAAAAGTTATTTTATGGTTTGCTTTTCTCATAATTCATACGAAATTACTGTGTCAGCCGTCGCCGTCAAAGGGAAAATTAAAATTAGATTACAAGAACATTTATCCATGCGAAGCGCACTCGTTAAATCCGTATAATTCGATTTTTACTTTAACCGACATTTCGATATGTTTCGTCGTTGATATAGCTCCGCTTAACTCATGAGCAAAAATTCCATTTGATATCAAAATTCTGTAAATTATCGAAGTTTTTGATATCATAAACTTCAATAATTTACATATGAAATTCTACAAGAAGACAACAATACTTTATGACGTTCTTTTTGGCTGTTTTACTGTCTTTAAAAAAAGTTTCTTTCACTCAGCTAGCTGATTATTGAGTGAGTGAGCTGAGATTGAGATATTTAGACATGTTGTGAACTTAAAATTATGTTCATCATCATCATCAACCCATACTTGTCCACCGCTGGACATAGGCCTCTCCAATTGCACGGCACTGTGATCTGTTTTCGGCTTCTCGCATCCAGCTTCTGCCAGCCATCTTGCGTATATCATCAGTCCACCTTGCCTGAGGCGTCCTACACTCCGTTTGCCGAGACGCGGTCTCCACTCGAGAACTCGTTTTCCCCAACGGTCATCGGTTCTACGGCAAATATGGCCGGCCCACTGCCACTTCAGCTTGCTAAAACGATGAGCTATGTCGATGACTTTGATTCTCTGTCGGATCACTTCATTTCTGATTCGATCCTTATTTGTTAAATTATGTATCACCCGGAATTTTTGGTCAAGAATGTGGTAACAAATGGCATGTTAACCACCCTACACTGTATCTAGTATTGCTTGATGGGTTACTAATACCAAACGGGGTATTCGACGATAAATAAGCCGGGGAGGGCCCGACGATGTCGCAGCTGCGTTAAGCCTATTTTGAATTTTAAATTCCACTTAGCATTAAAATTCAAACAATGGAAATGTATCGCAAAATAAGCAGTAGGTATGAACTAGCTAAGTAAGCTTTTCCAAACAATTGATCCGGGCTATCTCTACGGCGTAGTAATTTTTAATTTGTACTTAAAATATAGATCTTTTTTTTGTGATTTCACTTGTGTGATTAATGGAATGTCCATTATCATAAATCAAGCATCGCCTATTATAATATAAGACTTAACTTCAATTTGTTTCAGATTATGTAAAAATAAAGCCAAAAAAAATCATAACATATTTTCGCGACAGCTTATTTAATACTCAAATTCAGGAATAGGAAATAAATAACATAAACATACGAATTAAAGGAATAGTTTAATTTTAGCAATTAATAGGACTATAAGAAAATTATTTGTTTATGAATGAATAGTCGGTATCCCTGTAGCCTTAAAGTGGGTGTGTATCTTTTGAGTCCAATGCGTTGAATTGATAACTTAAATTTTCTTGGAAGTTTCTTGGAAGATTTTTATATTACCTCTATACTTACTAAAAATGTTGTCATGGAGTATCCGAAACAGGCAAGTTGGGGTGGTACCTGGCAAAAGAAAAGTTTACAAGTTTTCTATGTAACAAAATCCTCAGCGCCCCTGTCATGTTTACTTTTCGTATTGAACTGAAAAGTAATCTCTTTGCCCAAAGCACCCTCCCTTCACTGTTGACGAAACGTGCCTTCAGCATTGTCGAAATATAACAAAGCAAATCCTTTGCATCTTTCTATGAAAATAAACGGATTCTTTTCTCGTTATTAGTACGTGGTATATGCATGACCTGTGCAGCAAGGAGCAGACTGTGAGACGACAAGTGGATATTCGATTTTTAACTGGGAGACAACCGCTCGGGGAGACAGGGGTGTACAGTCCAGTAGTTTCCTAGTTTTGTAAGTTTAGCGGTTGTATAGATCCCTGCTTCCTGTTGTGAAAGTTTATGGTAGACCAGATTGGTATGTGCTTGTTGTCACTTCTTAACGATTACTGAATAGATTTTGATGAAACTGTGGAATGATAGAATATTACCGGGATTATAACGTAGTCTATATTTCATCACGAAATACCCACAGAAGTGAACGGAAGACTCCCGAGATGTCCCGCTGTGGACTCCATTAATAATACTTAAATTGATATTATATCCCAGTAATTCCGAATCTCATTAATCTGATCTCTTAAAACCCAATAGTTACATAGGAAGGATAATGAATCGCCCTGTATTAACGAGTGAGGTTCTACTGACACATTCCCAACGTATTGCAGACGCAGGTGTAGGTATGTATGTATGTATATATATAACTGTAACGTCCGCGCGTCCTGACATGCTCCCCGACATATTGATTTATTCTGTAAAACAGTTATCGGCAAGTTAAAAGTGATAATGTGAATATCAGCTCGCGAACTGGCGGAGGGTGGGTGGTGTTGATGAGTGGAAGGAGCGGGCCAGTGGGTGGAGAGGTGCATCCACCGACGAGTGGCGCCCGGCTGGCGCCGAGCGGGCGCTGCCCCGTCGCCGCGCCACGCCCCCGCCCCGCCGCCGACCCGCCACCGACCCGCTGCCGTCGGTGCACAGAAGGGCCTCGACTTCAGGTGCCTTCATTACTTGTTGCGTGTATCATGACGCATATTGCCTCCACGTTATCCCGAAAAACACCTAATGCATCATTGACATTACAATTGTTGAGGCCCTATGATAACAGCATTTAGTAATCTAGCAAGAATTACCTAACTACATACTAATTGCGTATCAAATTACGAAAATGATGATGTCCCTCATTAATGTATTCATCAACGTAAGTATACTTCAAATTACTAAACATTCGGAATTTCTTATAATTAAAGGAGAAACATAATTATAATCTCGAAGAAGTATCTACGTAATTTACTTATTACATATTTGTTATGTTTAGTTTCCTGCCTATTGCAAAAAAGTTTTCCCTCTAATCTCATACATATTCCCAAGTCTTTTAATACCTAAATCGTGAGATAGTAGCCTTATTATGAGTCACGCCGGTTATCCTAATAAGGGTTAGAAAACAATCGATCAATAACTACCCAGATTTCATCAAGGGAGGCCAAACAGGTAGATACATTGTGCAAATAACAATGAGGAGTACTGTACGAATATACATATAGGGTTCACACATCTTATGGTGTGCGTGTTTCATCACGATGTTGAGTATTTTTGTAATAAATTGCTCTCAGTAAAGTAAGTGTTCATTTGGAGGATGGCAGAAGCTGGATGCGAGAAGCCGAAAACAGATCACAGTGGCGTGCAATTGGAGAGGCCTATGTCCAGCAGTGGACAAGTATGGGCTGATGATGATAATGATGAAAGTAAGTGTTACCTAATAAACCTATAATCTATAATACATAAAGTTTAATATAAAAACGAAGTTATTAGTATTGGTAGTAAGACTATTATTGTTAGTATAGTAAGTCAAAAAGAATTTGTAATATTTCGTAATAAAATAAGTTCTTGACAATTATAAACAACATCTAACTTCTTCTTGCACCAAGGCCAGGCTGTTTTGTTCTACCGAAAACCGTAAAGTAATTCCCAACATCCGTTACCAAACTTTTTCATAAGAAAGTATTAAAATATCTACTCCTACGTGCCACCTAAGCGATAAATGGTACAAGTAAACAGACGAAAAGATTGAAAACATTTTCCAAATAAAAAGCACAATTTTATTCAACAAAAAGAGAATTATCAAAATCGCACTACACTGTAAAAAGTGATGCGTACTTGTGTGCATGAAAAAATGTACTCGTCGATTTGAGAACTACCTCCGTTTTTCGTCGGTTAAAAATATATGCAAATTCTCTCCGACGGTGTTACCCTTAATTCATCGCGCTCCCGTGGTTATTTCAGAACAATTTATGTGTTATTCGTTGGAAGTTTCAATAGAACCAGTTAAATAGTTTACGCGTGGAACATCCATTCATTCAATATACTTTTGTGTTTATAGTATTTGCAGAATTAAAATACTTAGAATAGATAAAACTAATTAACTACCGACATACATATTTAAGTTCATTTTTCAGAATCGTTAACTTGGATACTACGGAAAGACTAAGTTCTAACTACTTCCTCTATTCAAGGTTATCTGGATCAGACCAGATAAAACGAGGGAATCTTTGAAAAATCGTACTGTCGAGCAGTACTGGATGAAATCGGTACTTTTTTCTTCAAAATTAGTACGGTTTAGTTTTAAAAGACACTGAATTGACTGATACGTCACAGTCAATTATGTGCCTAGCTACTTAATTGTCACATACAATATGAATTCCAATGTAATTATTACGATTGTCTTTAGTCATTTGTGTATTACGATATTAATTATAGATTCTATTACAGTTACGTACAGCTCAAAATTGAATCAATTGATTACCAATAACTCTTTTCAGCGTAGTACGGTCGGCCAAGAAAATGGTCTATCAGTTTCGATGACACTTCCTGTGTCACTAAAACATCAATAAGGTTGAGTTGGTATATTGCGACAAGTGAACAATGAACCTTAATGTTTAATGATATTCATATGAGTTTCAACCTTAAGGTGGTAGAGCAGTTTCTTGGCCCATTGTACCTCTGGAAAATTGCTTTGAATGCCATACCTACAATGTGGATATATAACGTTTTATTTATGGCCTGCTTAAGAAGGTACTAATTAATTTTACAAATTGTATAACCTGATTAAACTGGTTTCTAGATTAGGTCAAACAAATAAATTATACTGTCATTATAATTTTAATGTCGTCATTATCTTCACGAATGTACGAAACGAAATCACGATGAAAATTCCAAAAATCACACAGTGGGCTAAACCTGGGCTCCAAATATTATGTTTTTCACGTATTTTGCATTGTTGTATTAAAATATTATAAACTTAAAGCCAATAGCTCAAATATATGGTGCCCGTATTACATAAATATATCGATTACCTTCGCAACTGCAAAGAAAATAAAAACGAAACGTTGACTATTCTGAACTTTACAATATACCATATATTACGATAGTAGATGAGTACATATTCCTCTCCTAACAATTACGTGGACACTCAGCTGATTACAACAGAGGCTTTACTGTTGTCACGCCGACAGGCGGCAGATTTCCCCGAAATGGTTATAATCGTGCGCTACGGGAACGCTACGCAGATTCTCGTAGTTCATTGAACTACGAGAACATTGTTTATCAGAGATCTGTTGTGACTTGCAGACAAAACATTAAACAAAAAAAATTAAACAAACTATATTTACAAATAAACGTTAATTATGCTAATGGATTGATAAACATAAAAAGCTTTCAGTTCATTTTGAGGGCTGATTTGGATAAGTAGCTAGTAACCTGCCTTTAGGACAATTCCTCCGGCGTGGCCACGTGTAATTTGTCCTGGGATATTGTTTCAACAATCCTCTGCAATCAATAAATGGACTACCTGCCCCAGTAAAAGGGTTTAGTTTCACTAGAATCCCTAATTGTAGGTATGTTCTCCTGGGGCTTCTCGGGATAAAATGGAGTTTGTTTTTCGGAACCTTTTGCGAAATTTTTAGAACATCAGGCAATCTTATTTTAACATCATGAAAAATCATGATGTTAAAATAAGCACTAAATTAGTTCTTTTGTCCCTATATTGTTGTTCTTTTTCACTCTCTACAGGATCACTTGAGTTGTAAATGAACTATATTTTGTCCTTCAAAAGTAATATGAATTGTATAAAGTGCCTACAGTGATTAATTTGTGAGTTATTCAGTGTACAATATACCTAGGCATTTATGATGGTTAAGTATAGGTCTAGATCTACCTACTAGTTTATTTCCAGCATGGAAAACTGTGCGCCCGCCACCGCCGCCGCCGCCGGACCGGCGTCACGTCGTCACCGCCGCCCGCCCGCCCTACACCATGTCACGTATCGGCCGCCGCCCGCCCGCACCTCCGTCGGCAGATAAAAAGGCATAACTCAGTTACGAACTGTTACGACTTCATTAACCCAACTCATTTTCGTTTCCTCCACGTTTCCAATGGTGGACGTACACCTAAATTGTACTCGAAAATTGTGAGAAGAGAGAATTTTGGGTTTGAGTTGTATAATTTCACAAAAAATAAATTGATCGGAATAGATTCAGGGCATGAATTTACGTTTATGTATCTCTTAGGTCACTTTAAGGCTAACAATTCCGGGTTTAATTAGTCAAATTATAATTCGGAGATACCTATATAGAACAAAGAATTCGGTAATAAAGTGGCTAGGCTACCTAGCTTGTCGTAGTCCAATAATTCCTTTCGCCCAAAAATCACTTAGGGCTCCTTTACATCGTGCATTTTTTTTAATCCCAGTACGGAAGTATTTAAATATACAATTAAATATACAGCCGGTATGCTTTGTATGTCTCAGAGCAGGGACTATTAATTTCCACCATTTCACGTTTTATTAAGCTTTTGTTTGCCTCAACTTCGGGACTTTAACCTTTTCAGTGTTTAAATACAACACAGCTTGCGATTATTGTTGGGGTGGTGCTCTCTTCAAGCGATGCTCTCCTCTAAGTCATGTAGAGGGAGCTGTAATTACAATAGGCCATTGTTGGCGATGATGCTTCTTGCGTCATTAAATATTTTTTTTAAAGGATGTCACGTGACGGCTAACTGCAATGAGAGACATATAATACTTTGATAAATCGAATTTAGTATAATGGTGGTATGTAATTGAATAGGTTTGGTGGATACCAAGATAATTTACAAGTTTCTGTAATGAATTACGTGAAGATTATACAAGACGATTTTTTGAATATCTGTAAACTGAAAAAAAGGGTCTTTGTGTATCATAATGAGACTTAGCATTGTTAATTTGTTTAAAAAAGGCCATTCAACTGGTGCCTTTTCAATTAATATTGTCGAAAATTTCAAACCAAACACGTTTATTTTTTTTTATTGGCGTGCCGGTTATTACTTAAAAAAAATGTTGTTCTAATGATTCTTTAATCCTGGAAAAATATTACAGATGACCAAACTGTCACGCTGTAAAACATAACATCGTCATCATCATATATAGGATATATTGGACTAGCAGTGGCGTGGAAATGGAGAGGCCTATGTCCAGCAGTGGACAGCATAACATAGACCGATATAAACAATATTAATATTCATGCTTAGACTAATAATGCCATTAAAGTGATATTAAGGATAATTACCTATAATTTTGTACAGGAAAAAGATATCTACTCTACATACCTATTTCACCGACTTGTGTTAGACAAAATAAAAATAAAACGTCTAATTTATTAAGTGAGGATTATTAAAATCCTTTTATTTCCTAGAACGTTATCTCATTGGAGCCGGATTCGATTAATTGAGGAAATTCTTCTTTTAATTCTTCTTAATGTTTATTAATACCTAACTAACATTGTACCTTATAGGTTACAACTACGTAGGAACTATACTACTTCCAGCTAACATTATTAATAAACCCGAAAGTTTGGATGACAGTTTGTTACTGTTGCACGCGAAAACTGTTGAATGGTTTTCAATAAAACTTCAGAATAATGAAGTTTATACATCGGAATGGATAAAGGCACATTCAGGCAGTGTTCGGCAGAGTCAGACGGTGTTTCTTCTCCCCGACTAATTGCCGGATACACCGCCGGGGTAGTTACATCTATTTGTTCTAAAAATATTTAAGCAGGCTCGAAGCATAAGCAATCGCAGAGCGACCATTAGTCTACTTTAGATTTGTATTTTTTCGTCTTCACTGAGTATACCTATAGGCTATATTACATCTCGAAATTCCCGCAGGAATAGAATAAAACGTGAGAAAAGAAAACTAGTGTACCCGACAGATTGTCTTAAGTTAACTTAAGTAAGAATATATGAATATAAAATAAGAGCGTCTGTGCTCC
>SJJU01016080.1:0-12152 GCA_012932125.1 Conopomorpha cramerella
GTGAGCTACGGAGTTGCATAACCTAATAGCCCCATCGCGTTTTTACAATAGGACAACCAGGAGAACGGCAAAACGTCATCCATACCAGGTGGATTTGCCATTTCCGCGAACCAAACGGTTTGCGTCCACTTTCATAGTGCGTACCGCCAGGATGTGGAACGACTTGCCGAAGTCTGTGTTTCCTGCGCAGTATAGTTTGAAGGTCTTCAAGTCGCAGGTGAATAGGTACCTACTGAACAAGTGTGCTCCATCGTAGACCACATCGCTGCTTAACATCAGGCAGGATGGTGGTCAAACGCTTATTCATAGTGATAAAAAAAACAATATCATTGAATCCTGTTCGTCTCCAAAGTGAACATCCAAGCTAGCTCCGAAACTCATATTCCCAACTACAAGTAACTGGGGTGCACAAGTGAACAATGTAACCAGTATGAAGCCAGCATGTCAGTGTCGGAGTTGCTCAGGTCCCGAGACGAACATTTCCAACTAGCTCATCTAATTAGTGACACGACGCGCACTGTGCCACCGCTGCGTCGTAGGTGTGACTATGTAAAATTCGTTTTCAGGGGTAATTTTCTTGCGAATTTAACATTCACTTGTTAATTAAAAACTTCTACTGCGTCGCGACAGTCATCGCTGTCAAATTGAGTATATTGTGCTTATTTTGTAATGAGTAGACATCAGTGCCTACCCCATAACCACATTTTGTCGCATAGGCGTAAATAAAAGTTTTTATTTTTCAGGATTTGCAAAATGCTACATAATCGTAGGCACCTACTACGAGGTGTCGTAGCACATGCTACAATAACATTCGTAGTCGACTACGCCGTAGATTTTATCTTATTAGATATTAGCCGTACCGTGTAATGTTGCTCACTATTTTTTGCGATCCCATGGGAATTCCGGGAAAAAGTATAGCCAATATCACTCAGGGATAATGTAGCAGTCTAATGGTGAGAGAGTTCTCAAAATTCGTACAGTAGTTTAAGTTTGTTCGTTACAAACATCCCTAGAAATATATATGGAAAATCAAGCGTTTGGACCTTGTCTTATCTATCTAGTGCTAAGCAGCGATGTGGTCTACGATGGAGCAGTAACGTAGGTTCCTAACCACCCTTCTGATGTTAAACTGGCATAGAAAATACACTTGTGAACAAAAAATCCGAGTCGTATACAATTTTTGTGTACACATCTAAATATCTCGCAATCGAGACCTAGCTGAGGAAAAAAAATGTTTTTAAAGGCAATAAAATAGCAAAAAAGAAAGTCATAAAGTATTATTGTCAGCGACTACTTCCATTTTTATATTATTTACTGGAGTTTTATAAAATTATGACCCGGAATATTTTTTGTGAAAGAGTATAGATTTTTATTTATAATTCCCATTTATAAGCCCATATTTTTATATGAGTAACCGTCATACTTTAGTTGATTGTAAATTCTTGTGATGACATGAGATTGCCGCTTTTATTAGTCTTTTCCTTTTACCTAGTTTATGGCTGTTCCTGGTGGTACGGTAACGTTTCCGGAGAAGGAGATAACTGTAAGGACTGATGGAGTAAGAAAAACCGGTACATTGACGGTTCAGGTTTTTGGTTTAAAATGTGAAGTTTATTTTGTCCATAGAATGGACAAGACTTTATACTTTCGCGCAGTCTAACAATACTTTCATCGTAACTTACAGAATTTTATGGTTTTACTTATTTCAGCTTGCCTGTATATGCTTTATCACACATCATTTTATAGAATAATGGTTGTATCTAGGAATCAATTTATCATTAAGGATAACATTTTATTTTATTTTTATGTATTTTATTTATTTATTTCAAAACTTTATGCTATCATAACAGGTAAAACCCAATGCGATAGGGTAGGCATATTTAGAAACATTAAATATTTATACATATGAAATAACAATTAGTTTTATAAAATAAAAAATATAAAATGACAACAATGTAATAAAACTAAGTCAGCACATACTATAAGTGATACCAAATAATGCAGCCCTTATGAATTCACTCAGTGTATAAAAATAATAAAAAAATAAATACACTTCACGCCTTTAATCCCAAAGAGGGGTAGGCAGAGGCACTTGCTAAAGCAAGTACCCACGGTTCATCGAGCGTATTTAACCCAACGTGACAGGGGTGAGCCCATCGCCGTTATAGGGTTCACACACCTTGTGGTGTGCGGGTTCATCACGATGTTGTCCTTCACCGTACGAGCGTTGCGTTGCGTACATAGGCTCTGAAAAAGAGTCCCATTGGTACACGTCCAGTAGCCGGACTCGAACCCGGGACCTCCCGGTTACAAGTCAAGTATCCGACCAACTGGACCACAGACGCACTCAGTGTATAAATATTAGCAATATCATTTTTTAAAGAAACGCGCACAGACATTATAACTCAATTTAAATAAAAGTAAGCGAGCTTGTCTTTGTCGCGCCTATATTATAATATCCGGTGAGCAGTATTGAGTTAAAATATTAAATACTAATGAACTCGACAGACGATGTCCTGTCTTAACTAATAATATGAATATCTAGGGTGGCATGTGCCCAGCAGTGGATGTCATTTTTTTCTTTCATAAGAACCTTCTGCTGTCATTAATAAGCACAACAAAAAAAAAATAATTATCGAAATCGGTCCACCGGTTCCGGAGTTATGGCATGACAACAAAAAGTGGCTTTGATTTTTCTATAATAGACTAGCTGACCCGGCAAACATTAACATAAATAACGTTCCCGTGGGAATTTCGGGAATTCCTTTGTTAGTGCACGGTATCTAAGCTTAGTTCTGACCTTTAAATTTTCTATGTTTAGCCGTTTGAGCTTTGAGTTGATTGTCAGTCAGTCAGATAGTCATTTCTTGTTCTCGTGTTAGATATCGTACAGTTAGAATAAAAGTGATACAAAAGTACCTACTAAATGTGTCATTTTGTAAAATTGAACCTTAACATAAGGCATAAATAACTAAAATTACAAAATCCGCATATTTAGTCTTGGGTTTCTTTTTTGTTCTAACTGTGCGATATTTAGATAAGTATTTACGTATATGTATGGACCATACAGATGGACCTTAATTCGAACATTTTTATATTACATTGTTGTTGTAAGACTCGTATAACAACAGTAAAAAACATCGGATACGACTACTTTTACAGCTGTTAAACTAACGATGCTCTACAATTTGCAGGAAAATGTTTCACATAAATTCACTACAATATGTTCACCCTACGCGAACATTGTAACTGCCGCGGACGCTTCGTAATAGTCCGGCAAAAGTTACGAGTAGTGTGGTCACCCTACGCGAGAGTAAAGTTTTAAGCGGGTCGGCTTTCTAGTAATGCCTCTATAGCAACAAACTAAGTAGGATGGTGTGCCTTTGCCATTTGATTTGTGTTTTGTGTTGTTTGTACAATGAAATCTTTGTAACGTTGAAGCTTGATAGCGTGTCAGTGTATGCTTCTATCCTTCTCTGGTGACTTAGAAAATGAGTGAAACAGAACCTCCAAATGGCATGGCAAGTACCTATAACATTCTAAAAGTTAATGGACTGTAGCTTATTGTATTTTCAACAGACTTTTCTTGCTACCTTTTCTTGTTACACGATTATTCCACTAATTAGAATGGATTTTGATAATTATATTTTTTGTTTGGTATCGTGGGCTTTCAGAGGTGGTCCTTTGTGGTGGGATTTAAAAAAAAACATTTTGTTAGGAGTCTGAAATCCGATTTTCTTTTTCAGTATAAAGCAAATTTACGTAATAAGTAACGCAATTAGCGCTCGTTTGTCTTTTTCTACCATTTCACATTCCATGACGTGTGCAAAAGACAACTGTTTTATCTTTACTATCTCCCATAATTCAAGTTATATGGATAAATAATTGATATTTAGCAGCACACACGCTTTTCCGAATAAACTTCTCTCTCCTCAGATATGAACTAATAATAAAAAAATAGTACGTTCATCAATCATAATTATTTTTCTTTCTTAGTTCTGGATTCCCCTGATAAACGCCACATAAATTCAATATCTACAGGCTGTGGCAAAAATCCAACCTTTTTTGGCTCATATTACGTGTCTGTGTTAAAACTAGGTCTTAATTGGCGTGGTTCGAACCTTACAATGGCTGATGATGATGATGAACAGTACAAAGTGTTGGGATAAAATTGAAATTTTAAATTAGTATCCATTTTATTTAAAGTAATATCCATTCAATTTAAGTAAAATTGCGTTGTTCTCGTGATATGAGCAAATAAGTTTGATGTCAATTTTATTGGAGTTACGTTAACCACAATAAAATGTCAGTTAAGAGCGTTTTGGTAAAAAAAGACGTAGTAATTGGGGTAATTTTTTTAGGATAAACCCAAGTGTTGTTTTAAATTAGTATTGACGGTCTAAAACTACTAACATATGAATACTGATATTAAAAATTTAAAACGGGTATTGCGTTGCGAAAGATAAGCATTCAGCTTACCTTCGTTAGTGTGGCGTGTCGAAACAGTGACTTTTTAAGGTTTGTACCGGATTCGCAACCAACTAGTGGACGACGCCACCGCCGTACTCCAGTCAGCTCGTGACCACGGCACATGTAACTGTGTCGAAACGTCGGGAAAACAACGAAGTTAAGCTGAATGCTTATCTTTGGTTAATCTCCACGCCGTAATACCCGTTTAAAACGTTTCATAAAATATCAGTAAGCGTTTAAAAAAAATGAATACTGATAACTGAAAATGTTCAGTCATTACAGGCCCCATCCTGTATATGTAACTTAATGGGGCTCACCCCATTTTTTCCTCAGTAAAAACACTCGAACCCGGCATACCTACCACTCTTGCCTCTTTCAGAGTAATTAATCTTTTCATTTAACACGACAGAGGTGGGTCCTTGGTTATCTCGACACGTCCTATCTTCAGAACAGATTTGATCACTTACAGTTCGAAGTTGTCGACCCCTAATGACATTTTCCGCTTACGTTCGCTGCAGAAATTAAATTACGTACATTATGTATGTTTTATACTGCTTTGTCTATCAAACGAATTGGCTTTCTACTCTTTGGTTAAGGGGGTATCCCAAGCTGATCTGGGATACGACATGAAGGGGGACGATAGAACGCATCAAATACATTTCTTCCTAGCAAATCGTATTCATCATCATCATCAGCCTATATTTGTCCACTGCTGGACATAGGCCTCCCCAAGCCTCTCTAGGCATATCGCATTGATATAGTGCAAGACATGGTTTCTTTCGGTCGACATGGTTTGTTTTCTCAGTAATGCGTGTAGTTGTTTTTGATAATAAGATGTACATCAGTGGTGTCATCTACAATTTATCCTGTACCCGTGGAAATTTCAGAATAAAAAATATGACTGTATTATTCCAACGTATGAGTCATAGTATTCTAATGTTTCATTGAAATCCTTTCAGCATATTGTGCTTGAAAGAGTATATAAACATCTAAACATACATGCAATCTTTGTCTGTACAATATTAATAGGATGAATAATTACAACATATTTCTTCCAAGAATTACTGAGAAAACAGAGACAGATAAATTCCTGCAAATTATCTTTGCACTCCACCTGTCCCCTATTTGTAGCAAAATACATTTTCTGGGTGATAAACAAACAATCCACCAAAACTTTGACAGTGAAGGCAACGTTCATATGCAAGAGAGAAGCATCGTGAGGAAACACACACCAAGGGGTGTGAACCTTCACCTTAAATACATATTTGCTTGTTAAATATTTGGCTTAGTGACTGCCTACTCCGCTTTGGTATTTCTAAGACGTTGGTATGTGTGCTTTCTTTAATATGGATATTTCTATGTAAACCGTAAAATAATGTGCATATACAATTTATAATAGTGTCATAACCATATTCCAGAGATTGTTCGTTTGAGTCTGGAATATTCTGATATAATAACGTACCTAATAATATTACGTTACCAGCCCATCACGGGCTCCGAACTGTTCACCTATTTACACGTGTACTATAAAGTCGTTTAGTCGAAAATATTTTTTCTGTCTCACTAACGGCAACTTTTACCACTAATTGACAACATTTCACATTTTTTGTATTTTTCAGAGAAATGTTTAAAGAAAAGTGATAAATAAGGGACTCGCATTTTTTCAGTATCATTTTAATGATAGTTTTCATTAATATTTTTTACTTTGAAAAACTGCTTGCGTAAGCTACATTTGGCGTCATTGCTCTCTGCAAAATAATTAATGCATTAATGAAATCATAAAAACTATTACTGTTCTGCTATTATGCTGCTATTACAGCATATAGTGTCTATAACAATGCATTTTTTTATTAAAAAAAAATAACCCCCTGAACATGGTCCATAAAATTTGCCACGTATCAGCGACGTTATCACTCATATACATATTATGTCAATTTTCTCCGAATTTACGGATGAGACCTGTTTTTTTGTACTGTATATAGAAAGGGAAATACCGAAACGGTTTCTTCCTTTTAGTAGCTTATGTTCAATTGGGTTACATTCAAATAATATTATTGTATCTCTTACGTGACTCAATAGTGAGATACAGAAAAAATATTTTCGAAAAAACGATGTTGTTGAAAAGATCCCCCAATTTGATCCCACCGCCCAAGTCCGATTCTGAAGACATGTGCATCTACTCCCTCTGTCTCTTTTATGCCTGATTTCTTACTTTCATACAAATCATCTTTATCCATTATTCATCAATGCCTAAGCTGCCAACTTTCCCTATTTTGGAGCGTGGATGTGGACGTCACATTACAAGAGATTTCACCAACGGTCCGATCCCCGTCGCGCCTTAAGTTGTTAACAACCTTCATGTCTTTGCCGTGCTGTTTAACAGCCGATTAGCAAGCTTATGCAAGTGTCGAAGTTCCTTGCTCTGCTTAATACTTGAATTATATTGTTACTGGCTTAGTTACCTCCATCTTCTCGAGTATCACATTCCATACTATCAGTACATAGTATAAAACAAAGTCGCCGTCCCGCTGTCTCCCTACTTATGCTTAGATATTAAATACTACAAAGGATTATGATGCGCTTTTCTTTACTACGAGTAGCTAGAGAGAGAGGTTCTGAAAAAGGTTTATGTACACAAGATGATTTCGGGGTCATGACCCAGACATATTTTTTCTCATTCAGTAAATGATAGCGATTTTAATGGTATACTTCTTTTACCGAACAAATATTTTTTTTGTCCTTACAAATGTTTGTGTGACCATAAATTTTGTTGTAAAGGTTGGATAAAAAAGATACATCTAAACAAATTTAAAATGTCTCAGTTACAAAAATAACTATACTGTTGGAATCGCTATAATTTTCTGAGCTAGAAAATGTTGGTCCGGATCCCCCAAAGTCAGCCTATAATAACAGAGAAACATAATGTATATTGTCAAAATAACTTGTTGCAATATGAAACATTCCAATAGCAAGCGACACGGTCATCCGGAACAGCCGTTCTCTGAAACATTCTTGCCCTCTCCAGATCTGCGACATAAACCAGTTTGATTCGATCCATTCGAAACTCAGACTCTATCGTACTGTTACATCTGGGAAGAGCTGGAATATATCCCAGCCATCATTTAACGTAACTATTCTCCTAGTGCATCTGTCGTTGAGCAACTGTCTTAATTTAGAACGAAGTCATAGACTACGTTTTCAAATACCCTGACTTCGAATTGGAACGCTACGGCGTTATAGAATAACTCGAGATACGCTATACGCGATTGTACCACTACCTATCACCTCACGGACAGACGTAGGTGTTTATCACTGACAATTACATCTGTCTAACGAAAAATACATACAGTGACGTGCACTGGCTTTTACGACATCCCCAAGGATTGACACCTATGTATAGGTAACTTGTCTTTACGAAATACAGGTGCCTACCTATCAACTCACCCACAAAACACAAGACCTTCGTCAGCCTATGTCGTGAGTACAACGAAAAAAGATCTAGCAATAACTCTATTATTAGGTCGGGTAGCCAAAATACTAAGGTAGGCAGTGTCTTTATGTCTATATCGTGTGCCCGCCACTGAACACATATATAATATATATAAATGTGCTTCAGATACAATAATCTTTATATATAAAACTCAAAGTCCTGATCGATTCATACATACATTACAGACTCATCAAATCCTAACATCAAACCCTAGAAAGCTGAAATTTTGCACAGGAATTTATTTTTATAAAGATTACGTCAGATAGGAAAGTATTGGTCAACTGTCATCCCCTAAGGGGGTAAAAAGGGGGGTACAAGTTTATATGAGAAAAACGTTAATTTTGGAGTTATGGCCTAAATCTTGGTGGTAGCATTTTTGAATGGATACTGAAAGTATGCGAATGAAATCGCGGGGCGTCTACTAGTAAGATATAATAACAAAATGAGTATCGATTACTGTAGCAACACGGCAAACAGACAATGAAAGCGTATTGGCAGACCAATAAGTCAGATGGAAACTGGTGGAAACTCGGGTAGCGGATCTGGCTGCCAGCCAACGTAATTCGATAGTTTGTCCAGAAACTTTGGTCTCCACAACCACTGGCATTCGGTGCGACATGTTCCAGTGATTTCGAATCTTGTTTAAGTAGTTATTGTATCCGACATGGGATTTTGTTGGTACTTAAATTAATGAGATATCGGACCGAGATATTTTGTGATACGTTTTTATGTCGGATCTATTATATCGCCATATGATATCATAAGACTTACATATCTGCGTGTATCTTGATTTTGTTATGTTTATTGTATTTCAAACTATACTGTCTCTGTCCGTCTAATACAGAAATAAATGTAGGTGTCTACTAGTGGACAAAGTGTTAAAATTATCTATTGGCTCTTTGTTAAGTGTGATAGAAATAAACAGGGATAAGCCCACCATCACCCAAGCACTACCTGCCTCTCGGCGTACGGGCAATCTCTGGAGACGTGCGCGTCTACTCGCTTTTGCCTCTTTTGAAGGCACACGTTTTCTTGACTCCATACAAATTATCTTTGTCCATCCCTGTTCTGTTGCCAACTCTCCCCTTTCTGGGGCATGACGACCACGTTACGGAAGTGTGATACAAATATTGATAAGAACATTGAAAAGATTGTTGATACGTACGTGTATGTTTGAATCAATCATTACATAGTATAAAACAAAGTCGCCTCCCGCTGGTTGCACCTAGTATGTTTAGATCTTTTAGAACTACACAAGGGATTTTTATGCGATTTTTTTAATAGTCAGAGTTGAGTTATTCTTGAAAAAAGTTTACACATTGTATAATACATGCACATAATAGCAGAGAAACACTGATAATAATGTGTATTAGCAAAGCAACGTTTGCCGGCTCAGCTCGTGGTAATATAAGCAAAATACACACATCAAAAGTGTCTAGGGATCAAGAACATTTTTAGCTCTAAAAAAAAAATCAAATTTATTTAAATCAAATCTAATCTTCTGGATTGGTATCTTTCCTAATTCCCCATGCCTGTATCAATGACTTATCACCACATTTTCAATAAATTATGAATGAATTCAGTTTTTATAAAATATATTCTTGATTGCAATCTTCTAAAATGTACTTGATCCCTAGACACTTTTGATGTGTTGTTATCAACAAACCATATTTATTGAAAAACTAGTTGTCTCGGCAAAAAATTGTTTTGCCATAGGAAGTCGCCTTTGTGTCCCTTGTATTAAAAGAAACATTTTAATCCTTCCCTGGACTTCCACGTGTAATTGAAAACCAAAATTAGCCAAATCGCTCAGGCCGTTAAGTTTTAGCGAGACTAACGAACATCAATTCATTTTTATATAATAGAGATTAAACGAAACAACCACGCTATCTAGTAGGTACTAGTGGCGAAGCTGGGAGGTAAGCCGGTAGTGAAAAATAGGCATTTAACCAATGCTTATTTAGATTTTTTATTTGTCTTAATTATTTGAGCTACGCTACTTAATTTCCTTGAAAATATTTGTTAATTTGCCTGGCATAGGCTTGTCTTGTACTACTGGATTACCTCTTAGCTTTGCCACTAGTAGGCACAATAGATTGACACACTGTAATTGTGTTGATTTTCTTTTAAATACTTTGAATAAGCTTTTCATTACAGCCGATCGCCTTAAGGTGCTGATAGATTTGAGCTGAGATTGATTTACTTGTAAATCGAACAAAAACAACGTCAAAATATTCTAAAAGCTTTCATGTTAATTGGCAAGAATGATTATTATAAGTGTTTCAGCATATGAATAGTCTAGTAGAAGTAATATGTCTAAATGTTACTCTTCTGACGCTACGAAACAACACGACACCAGCCTAAATCTAATTGAAATTAATGGCACCTCAGTTAATTATAACACAAAAGCACAATCTTAACTTTTTTTATTCATGGTCACCCTACTTCACGCCGGCGAAGTTTAAGAACCAGTTGTGACAGTTTATGATTTTATGAAAAAAGTTTTGTAGGGTGAACATGATGAGAAGATGATTAAAGAAACAGAACTCTTAAGATAATAAAGTGAAAATTTAACGCAAAGTATTTCATGATGGTGATAATATTCACAAAAAAAATCTCGAATGAAGTACATGACTTAAATGTTACCCTGTAGAGTTATACAGGTGGAAGTTTTACAGCGTAGAATATTTCTATGAAAACTTTTTACCACCCCTTCTCCCTCTCAAAAGTTGGTATACTTACTGCTTTATAATTACAGTTCCTCAGTTAATTTATTCGCATATTCACTTCCACTACAAGTAAAGACAAGTTTCAAAAGTATGTCGCATAGTATAGTGTACGTACTTCCGAATTTCGGAACAAACTTGAAAGTTACAAACTACTTATAATAGCCATTCAGTCTAGTCTTCTTTAGTTTAGTGGGTATGTAGACATGAGAGGAAATTCACGTACTCGTTGGCGGTATCTAAGATCAAAGACAAGTCATAATAATCAGCAGTTAGTAATATGCAAAAGTATACCTTAATCGCCTTAGTTGAATGAATGAATAGAAAGAAAATTAAAGTACGAAAAGAAAGGAAATTCTCTTTCATAGTGCGAACCGCCAGGATGTAGAACGACTTGCCGGAGTCTGTGTTTCTTGCGCAGTACAATCTGAAGGTCTTCAAGACGCGGGTGAATAGTTACCTAATAAACAAGTGTGCTCCATCGTAGACCACATCGCTGCTTAACATCAGGAAGGATGGTGGTCAAACGCTTGTTCACAGTGATAATTTTTTTTTTCTTTAAAACAATTATTCTTGTAAAATAGATTAACACATTGACGGACCGTAAAATAGACACAATAGATGTTATATTGTTACGACGCCTTTAGGCGTTAAACTGTCCGGTAAAGAGTTAAGCATAAAAAATTTGGTCAATGTTCAGGTACATAACATTCTCGTCCCTGTAGACCCGAGCGATGAATAGGACTACGGCGAATCCCCTGCCTGTCGTAAGGACGACTAAAGGGGGGAATTAATGGTTTTGGGTCACCCGGGTAGGGGCCTGGATGACCTATCTAGGACAACCCCTGAGGCTGTAGCGCTGGATTTCTCCATCGAAATTTCAAAAATACCTAAGGACATAACATTGCAATACATTAATTAGATAAAAAGAAATTTTTAATCGATTATAGGATCAGATCGATTTTAAATTTCTTTTTAGATGTTTTTTTAATAATCCGCTACAGAATTAAAAACAATGAAACGTCCGACAGTGAAGGCACCAGAAGTTTAATTGTTATCCTGTTGACAGGCAGAGTAAAAGAAAAGAAAAGGGTAAAAGATGAGTAATAAATGTCAACGATTTGACAACAAAGTCAATTCCAAAACGCAAAGCTAATTAATCATTGTTTACACCAAAAAGTGTGTATTATAAATGTAGTCTCAAATTTACCAATGCAATTATAAACACAATAAATTATTATTAAAAAAAAGTATTTCCTTTCTATAATACACACATCAAAAGTGTCCAGGGATCTAGTACATTTTAGAAGATTGCAATCAAGAATATATTTTACAAAAACTGAATTCATTCATAATTTATTCAAAATGTGGTGATAAGTCATTGATAAAGGCATGAGGAATTAGGTAGGAGACCAATCCAGAAGATTAGATTTGATTTAAATAAATTAGATTTTTTTTAGAGCTAA